>VWZD01010412.1:0-24805 GCA_013396695.1 Sakesphorus luctuosus | reverse complement strand
GGTGGCAGGGGAGGCAGCCGGGCTGGGCAGGGGAGCGGGAGGGGACGGGGCACACCGAGGGCTCGGTGCGGGGCGGGCTCGGTGCGGGGCAGCCTCGCAGGGACGAGAACCGTTCCCTGCCCGCGCTCCACTGGAAAGGCGCGGGGACAGGCACCGATTCCTGCCGGCTGTGCCCGGCTCGGGGTCATCGCATCTGCCTGTATCCTACCGCTGTTAGTGTTGCAGCATACTCGGGTATTTTGCTTTTACTTTATACGCTCTACAGCACTAAGCAAGTGTCAGAAACAAACTTCCTACACAAAGCAAGCTGCTTTCGCTGGCTAAACGCTGCTTTTGTAGTCTGATTCAGATGAATGTTGAAAAAATATACTTCTCAGCCGCATAAATGAATATACATAGTCCCACAGATCATGTGAGAATGAAGTAAGCAATGGGTTTGGGTGTTGGTTTTTTATTTAATTATCATTACAAATTTTACTACACAGGACAAGAGTGTGACCATCCATAAGTTCTGTCCATTTTCTGAGTAAATCAGCACGTGAAATTGTTCTGTGTATCTCTACATGTGCCTCTTGCTTAGAAACTTTTGAACCCGTGCTCTAATTTCAGCCACATTTGAAAGATGGGAATGTCTGTCTGAAAACTAACAGATGGGTAAGGGAGGAAAATCTGAAATCTGCACTCTGCTGCAAGAAAAACAGGCATAAATTAGTTTTTTCTAGCAGTAGGTGGCTGGGCAATTGGTATATGCAGAATTCTTCACTAAGAACAAGAAACAGGAGGAAAATTGTCTGATCTGGGAAGTGGAAAAGAACTCTGGATGTTGTCATGGATGGAGAAACTAATTTTTTTCTTACACGTTTGCTTCTAACAGCACAGCTTACTTTTTTTTAATGTTCCTTCTGTAACAGGCTTGTAAGTTTTATTTGTTTGGTCTTTTTTTGAACAAACAGTTCCCAACTGCCTCTGCATTGACTTCTCTGTGAACCGCAGTTTGAAGATCTTGAGGTAGGTCTTGGTTTATGCACTGTGTTCTTTTCAGACCTGCTTATTCCAAATTGCATGTGAAAATTGCGTATGTTAAGTACTCCTCTGTAACAGTAGTCTCAATCTTGGAACAGATCTGTTTTATAGGGTAAAAATGAACGTAGGAGTTGCCCACAGTGAGGTAAATCCAAACACTCGCGTGATGAACAGCCGTGGGATGTGGCTGACCTACGCGCTCGGGGTCGGCTTGCTGCACATCGTCCTGCTCAGCATTCCCTTCTTCAGTGTCCCCGTCGCCTGGACTTTAACAAATGTGATTCACAACCTGGTAAGTACCCTCTCCTGCAACAGAACTTGAAAAGTTCTTCATGTGTATTCATTTTCAGTAGCAAGGGAAGAGGAAAATAGCCAGTCTGTGTGGATAATGAAATCCTGCTAGCCAAAACACCACCTCTGCTGGGCTTATCCACACGTGATTGGCTGTTTGGGGCTGGAGGAGTGATACAGGGTCACTTTGGATTTAAGCATGAAAGACATGGAATATTCCTTCCATAGTTATGTATTCCCTTAAAAGGCATTTAATTAAGCTAAGAAGGTTACAAACATAAAGTCATCATTCCAACCAACTTCTACAATGTTCTGTTTATTATTAGAGACCTGTGCCAAATCCATAAAACATCACATTTTTAATTCTTGGGTATTATCTGCTGATTTTTCTATATAAATCTGTTAGTATCCCAAAATGTTTCATTTCAGCACCTTACTTCTTTTCTTGGACAGAAATATTTGTGTTCTGTTTCTTCTAGCTTTGATTTCTGGCCAAGCGAGGTAAAGAGTAGTTCAGAATAACTTCAGCATACAAAGTTGTCAATATATATAAGAGAAATCTTGCTTGGAAGCAGGGGGAAAAACTAGACTGCTTTGACCCAAGCCCTGAAACCATTTGTTATTCAGTGGATCATGATTTGCATGATGACTTTTGTATGCAAAAGATTTTGAAAGCTGATGACCTTAAGAATATTTCTGCTCCTCTCTCCAGGATGCTATAATTTTGTTGTAATTACTTCAAGTAATGCAACTATGTATATTGGTCCTCAATGCTTAGAGAAAAGAGGGCCATAATGCAGCAATTTACATCCTACTTCAGGTTTGCTAACTCAGCTTTCTAAGATTAACAGCAAAGAAGTCTTGACAAAAATATAGATCCTTCCTCATTTAGGAAAATGATAGTTCACTGTAAAGACTGAGGATGGATAACACCCTCTTGAATCATATTCCTTTTTTAATTTTTATTTGAGCTTTTTATTTTTGTAGATAGGTTTAAAACTACTGGTGGAATTGTAAGTATCATTAGAGCATTTCGTATGTTATCTGTGACAGCATCAGGCATGTCTGACTTCAGAAGATGTTGGCAGAGACAAGTATTACTAAATATTTCCCCTGTGCCTTACTGAATTCATTGCAAGTAGCTGTAATGACAGCAAGGTTGAGAGCAGGTACTGGTGAGTATTTTTGCAGTGGAACACTAGAAGTTGAGTATAAATTGCACTTTTGGATATTTCAGCATTTAAATGGCACTGGTTTTGGAAACAAATCCTTGAATGGTTTGACAAAGGAAAAAAATATCTTGTATTTCCACTAGTGGAAAATGCTTAGCTGACCTTGAAAGAATTTTTGGTGGTCCTTTCTGCAAGTACCAGTGTGAAATAAAATGTGTAGCAAGCATTTGGATCTGACCTAAAAGTCTCTTTTTGGTTATTAAAACTGAGACACTGCATACATCATGAACCAAAAAAGTTAATTAAACAAATCAATTGTCTTATGTTCATAGGCCTCTTGTGTGGAGGCTATTCCAAAAAACGTGGAAGGAGACATGAAGTGACTTGCTTAAATTTTCACCTTCATGTGATTTTTTTTTCTACATAAAGCTTTCTATAAAAATTTTTATATGTGCATAAGAAGGATATTTTTGTATTTTCTGATAGAGACTCTTGCTTGGAGTTGGTGTGCTCTCTTTGATGGAAAACAAACATTTTTTAAAACTGGAAGAGGGTGTACTCCCCTATCTGAAACCAGTGGGCCCAAACTGATCCTTCAGAACAGACCACACACGGCATGATCCCGTTAAACAGGATCAGTCACAAAGAAAGTCCAGAGTGGTTAAGGAGAAGCAGCAAAGAGATGGACAGATGGTGCTCAACAGATTGCTGTAGTCAGCTTGTAAAGATTTGAAGGTGCTGGGGGGCTGAGAAAGCTTTCAGAAGGTCTTACAATATTGCCAGTAAACTTTTGCTTTGTGCAGACTCTACTTCATCACTCATTTAACACTGTTAGGAAATTGGTAATAAGAATCAGCAGTCCTAAACTTGTTGCAGTGCTTGTTAAAATTCTGTTGATTTAATGAAATTTTTTCTGTCTAATGTGGAAGACAAGGGAATGGATCAGATGTCACATAGACTTTGGCTTCAGTGCTGACTGTGCCATTTACTGCACAGTCTCGGGAAAATCACTTCTTGTCTCTCCTTGCTCTTTGATAATTTGCTGTTACAGGACAGAAGCTTTTCTGGGTGGGAGTTCACTCACACTCTTTCTTTTACAGTGCATTGAACAATGTAACAATTATAAAAAATACAGCTAAAAGTGCCTCTGTATTCACTTTTTATTTTCCCCAGGGAATGTATGTGTTTTTGCATGCAGTAAAGGGAACTCCTTTTGAAACACCTGATCAGGGGAAAGCTAGGCTACTAACACACTGGGAACAACTGGATTATGGAGTACAGTTCACATCTTCAAGAAAGTTCTTCACAATCTCTCCTATAATTCTGTGAGTTCAAAACTGTTTTATGGATTAACTGAATCCTAAACCCATGATTTCAAAAGTTGCAACATATTGGGTTGCAATTTACATTCTAAAATCCTTTTCTCTTTTTTTGCTTGCTTGTTTGTTTGTTTCTTTCTACATCACAGAGGTAGGGAGTACAGATTTATAGGCTGTGCAATCAACAATCTTTCTTCCTGCTGCTTTTCACACTCCATATATTGAAGTTGCAGTTCGTAAATGGTTATTAATGGAGCAGGTTTTAAAGATTAGAAACGTTGTGAGGAAAACTTATTGTTAACTCCTAAAGTTTTTTAAGAGATTGTGAAGTCATAAATACTGAAAATCTAAACTAATTGCCTGTGTGACAGCATTTATTAACCATTTTGCAACTTCTGAGTTTGAACAAGTCCTCACTGAATGGGGTCCAGTGTCGGTTTAGCTTTGTACACATTTATCTTCTGTTTACACGAGTTCTGTAAATGGCTGAGAAACTCTACACCCTTGTCTGTTGACAAAAGTAGGGTTGTGTAACTAAAGGGAGTCAGATATGTATTTAATATACAACTCTAAAAGTCTTTCTGTTTTTCCCTGAAGAAAGTTGTCTACTTGCATGGCAGAGGGAGGGGGGAGGGATGACCTGCATCATATTTAGAAAGTTGGCCCATGAAGGATAGACAGGGAAAAAAATATATTTAACCCCTAAAAAAAATCTCTTTTTTGAAAGATAATTCCCCACTTTGCAGCCAGAATTTTGTATTCATAATACTGGTGTATGGCTCTCTTGATGCACTAATAATGTTTAAGTATATAATTATATCTGAATAAACATCTCTGTTTTGCTGGGGGAAAAAACCCAAAACAACCCCAACAATCTGATTGCTTCATTTCTGTGAGTTTTTTGCAAAGAACAGGATGAAATTACTGGCTCAAAAGCATAAAGAAGTCGATAATGAATTGGATTTTCTGGGGCACATATCCTTACTCTAGATGAACAGGTTGTGAACCAGCTTTGAAGAAAAATGTGCTGGAAACATCTGCCAGATGGGAGCACTTTAAAATCATGCCAGTCCCAGATGTGCTCAGCATAAATAATTTCTGCAGTGAACAATGTTTCAAATGCTTTGTCACTGAGTTTGCTACGGTAGCAGAACTTAAAGCATTTTGGTAGCAGATTTTAACACTTTTTAAAATCTATATCACTACTCAGGCTTGTAGCTGCAGAAGTCAGACTCCAGCTTAAAGGGGCAGGAACAGGTGCTGGAGGGAACATACTAGCAGTAAGTTACTTTTTAACACCTTGAGGAGTATGGGAAGAGACTTAGACTATCATTTTGGTGTAGATACTGTAGAACCTCAGGTGAGATATTTAATACAGGAATAGATCAGTTATTAACAAGTAAAATCTTACTGATTACTAAAGCACCTTTTTCAATATGCTTTGTTTGTTTTTTAGACCAGGGTGCCACCAGCTAAACTTGCTCCCTTTTCTCCTGCAGGTACTTCCTGACGAGTTTCTACACCAAGTATGACCCGACACACTTTATCCTCAACACAGCCTCTCTCCTGACCGTGCTTATCCCCAAGCTGCCACAGCTGCACGGCGTTCGCATCTTTGGCATCAATAAATACTAAGGAGAAGGTTCGACACTGGCCACCTCTGACATGGCTCCTGCTGCTCCCGGGTGAAGGAAACGAGTAGTCTGCTGTGCCCAGTATCTCATTGTAGTCAATGAGAGATGCTTTTACATCTGAGATACAATTCCTGCTTCCTGCAGCATTGTCTGGGATGAAAGTCGAGTTTGTAAGAAGATGCCTTCAAATACTTAAATGTGAATTGGAAACCTGTAGAAGAAAGATTTCCATGAAGAACTGGGCAGGCCCAGCTCTAAAGCCTAATCCCCACTAAGACTGTATGTATGGCTGATGCAAGTGACTTGTAAGGGAAGGTGCAAGTAACAGCTGAAATAGAGAGCAGTGTTTCACAAATACCCATCATCCATAATGCAGATGGTAACTTTACATGTAAATTCAGGATCCTCAATGCCAAGGACTGGTGAGGCTGCATTCTTAGGTTAAGTGAAAGTAGCTAGTTCCTGCTGTATGGATTGTAGGTGGTTGTGCTTGTTATTGCATTGTAAAAGTTTGTCTCACAGTAAGTACTGTGACCGCGAGCATAAACTGATGGTGTAATTCCTGCCTTCTCTGTTCTTGTGATGTTATTTTTTTTGTCACAAAGACCGAAGAAAGTCCTTAACTGCCAGCTCAGGGGATTTCCACTACAGCTTGGTAGCTCAGTTTCTGAATGCTTTTGAAAGTTGCCGCTGTTGTTTCTTTCATTTTGCTTACCAGGACACTGACTTTTCTATGTGTAAATGGGACATCCTGAAAAATAGGGATTTCTTTTTAGGTGTGGTTTTCTTGACTATTTTCTCTGATAACTGGCTGATGGATTATTTTTCAGTAGCTGAGAGGCCTGTGATGGGGGCAAGAAAGGGTTGCTGGTGTTGTAGGAGAAGCAGCTCTGTTACAGCTGTGTCAGAACACATTAAGGGAAACAGGGTGGGTTGTAAGTTAGGATAGAAGCTGAAATAGAAGTAGGTGAGTAGGCAGATCACATGGACTAACTGTATGCTTTTGCAGAAAAAGGTATAGATAACTTGCATGCCTTGGAAATGTGGAGGAATGCTGTGTTTTAGGGGTACTGTGTGGTATGGGGTATTCTTGTATATAATCAGCCCTGGAGTTAAGAGTGAAGGAGGTACATCTACAGCTCTGAGCACTCACTTCTCTGTCTTTGGAAAAAAGGATGAATTTTGAAGTCTGCTGTATGTCTGCCAGCCAAAATGGGTTCAGATTTAACAGACGATTCCATTTAAGACTTGATTTACATTTTGGTTGCAGTGACAACCAGTGAGCTGGAAAAAAAAAATGTAAAAATAAAAATAAAAAAAGCCCACAGTGGCATACTTTTCTTGCTAAGGTAGTTTTCTGGCTATTTACTTTATCGATAAAGGTGCTGTTAAAAAAAAAAAGAAATGGCAATGAGTTATGAATTTTCTTTAGCAATTTAGTTCTTCGCGTTGTTTGTAGAGGAAGAGGTAGCTGATTTTGAAGCAGTGGCCGTCACGAGGCTGTGCTGCCTTTGGCAGGCGCTGCCCTGTGCACAAGTGGCCTCTGTGACACGGCCCGAGCGGAGGTGCCGCAGGTGGCGGGGCGGGGATGGCTCGCAGGGCGGACGCAGCCCCGGGTTCCGGAATTCCAGCTCCGGGCTCGGCCGCTCCGCGGCTGCGCCGTGCCCGGGAAGCGCCGCCCCGTGTGCGGCGGGGCGGGCCGAGCGCCGGGAAGGGCGGGGGGCGGCGGGGACAGGTCGCGATAGGGGTCGGGGCTGCCCTGCCCCCGGGACGGCGGAGGGCACGGCCCGGCCCGGGCAGCGGTGCCGCTGCGGGGACTGTGCCCCGGGTACCGCACGGCCAGCGAGGCGAGCGGCGCCCCGCACACGCAGCCCAGGTAACACACCACGGCAGCCCCAGCTGGTGTTCCTGGGGGTCTTAAATGTGATGGGTGGCCCGTCATAACTTCAATACCACCTCTAAAGAGCATCAGAGCGGCGCACGTGCTTGAAGACCCTCCGGTAATAATAAACTATACAGTTCTCTTCTAGACATAACCACAAAGTAGATTTTTAACAATGAACAGTATTGCCAAAAGCCTTTTGAGATCGGTGAAACACAGCCGAGCTGCGTGGCTGAGCAGCAGCTCAGCTCACTCTGGAAAACAGCGTTTTCGGAGGCTGGTTTTGGGAATAGAGACGAGCTGCGACGACACGGGCGCTGCTGTGGTGGATGATGCTGGCTGTGTGCTGGGAGAAGCGCTGCACTCTCAGAACAAAGTCCATTTACAGTAAGAATAGACTTCTCTCAAGCATTTGCCTTAATAACTGTTTTATTGTTATTGTTACTTGCAATACAGCCCATGTAAGTCTTCCCTGTGCCATAAAAATCAATAAGAGGTGGGTAGGTGGGAAGACGTATCCCTTGGGCCACCATGCATACTGGAGATAGTACTAAGGGGGAGGAAAGAAATGCTGTGCATGTCACAAGTTTCCTCCAGTATATTCTCTCAGAAACAGATTACTTCTCTATCTTGAATTAAAGATGAAATCATTGTGACTGTTAAAACGACCAAATGTCTCAATGTTTTTAAGCGAAAATAAACGTAAGCATTGGTGGCTAAGAACGTGGGCTAACCAGTGAGGAGCTGTGAATATTACATTAGCAGACATTGTTTTGGAACAGTGTTGAGATGCATTTAAGACTTATCTGTACCAAAAACCGTCAAGTTACATCCTTTTCTCACTTGTCAGTGATAATTATACTCTCTTTCAGTGCCCTTTACACCAAACAAGGTGTTTGAGAATGCCTAAGGAAACAGGCAGGACATGGCAAGGTTAAGAGGTGCCTGAGAACTATTTTTATGCCATTCTATCTGTTATGAAATACCAATGTATTTTAATTCTTTGGTTTTACTAGAACAGGTGGAATAATTCCTGTGGTGGCACAGCAACTTCATAGAGAAAACATTGAGCAAGTGGTAGAAGAGGCACTCTGTGCCAGTGGTGTTTCTGTGCCTCAGCTTGCAGCTATTGCAACTACTGTGAAACCTGGACTTGCTCTAAGCCTTGGAGTGGGACTGCAGTACAGCCTGGGCTTGGTGAACAGGCACCAGAAGCCGTTCATACCCATCCATCACATGGAGGCTCATGCACTGACCATCAGGCTCACACATCACCTGGAATTTCCCTTCTTAGTTCTGTTACTCTCTGGAGGCCACTGTATCTTGGCAGTAGCACAAGGAGTTTCAGATTTCCTCCTGCTTGGACAGTCCATAGATATTGCACCAGGTGACATGCTGGATAAGGTAATACTTCCTTACATAAGTGAACCTAGTTTTTAATTCTTTTTATTGCATTTATCCTATATAATGGTAGTATTATCATCAGCCCAAGGACAGTAATTCAGTGTAATATGGAGTTCACTTAACAGGTTTCTTTTCTGTTTTGAAATACCATGTATTTAAGACACAAGTGTCAAAAATGTACACATAACATCAATTGTAATATTTGTATGTTGATTATATCTTAGTAAATAGGCAGCCTAAAAACCAAAACTGGTGTTGGAATTTTCATTTACACTGATTATACAAACAAACTGTGTGAATTTGTGCATATTAAGTAAAAAATTGAGGGAGTGTGTGGAGTCAGAAAGGTGATTTTAGAAGGTTGAAACCAACTATGTTCCTGTGTATCTGGTAATACACTATGGTAGTTTGTGTGTGTTTCTTATAGCTTAAAAATGGACTAATTAATGTTTCCTGCAAAATTTGTGGATCCTCATGTTTGCCCAAGTTGTTCTAGAATTATATTTCTAAATACTCCAGGAAAAAAAAACCCAGCTGGTGTTATGTCTTTAGCCTTTCTGTGCCGTTTGTAGCTTCACATTGGATTAGATTTTGTGGTGATGCAGTTACAGGAGGAATTGATTCCAAGTCTGATGTTTATTATCTCCTTAGGTGGCAAGAAGACTCTCTTTAATAAAGCACCCAGAGTGCCACAGCATGGCTGGGGGGAAGGCAATAGAGCACTTGGCTCAGACTGGGAACAGGGAGCAGCTTGTGTTCCGACTGCCCATGAAACAGTATCGGAACTGCAACTTCTCTTTTTCTGGACTTCTGAACATTGTCAAGAATGTCATTGCACAAAAAGAAAGAGAAGAAGGTATTTTTAAACAGTCAGATATAAACCATGATTTTAATGACCCATACTACGGAAACCCCTTTGATGGTACATTTTTATAGGTGTTCAGGAAGGTGAGATCCTCTCCTGTGTTAAGGATGTTGCTGCTGCCGTACAACACGTCGTGGCTGTTCACATCATCCAGCGCACGTATCGGGCCATGCTGTTCTGCACCAAAAATAGCATCTTACCATCAAAAAATGCAGCCTTGGTGGGTATGCTTCTTTTTCCTTTTTATATTTGACTGTATCTTCTGAAGATGCAGATTCCCTGTTGCAAGATCTCAGTATTTATTATATTGTTAAAATATCAGGATTGAAGTAATAGTGATACAAATATTTACAATGAAGTCTTTCATAGTTGGGTTTTAAGCTAGAAAGAGATCTTACCATCTAATTTGGGACACATAATTTGACCTTGTGCTCCCCAATACTTGATGGCTTGTGGAACCATAGACTGGTTTGGGTTGGAAGGGACCTTAAAGATCATCTAGTTCAACCTCCCTGCCATGCGACACCTTCCACTGGACTAGACATGCTTTTATTCAGGAATGCCTTTTAGCAAAATCAGCTCACTTAGCATTCTCTTTTTGATGTATTTTTATCTTGAAATGCATTATTTATTGCTGTCTTTAGAACTGATAACCTTTTTTTTAAACAGGATGCTGGCTGAGTGTGACCCATCAGTACTTCTGAGTGAATGCTTTTTTATCTTTTTGACACTGCTGTCAGGTTGTATCAGGAGGAGTTGCAAGCAATCAGTATATCCGAAAAGGTTTACAGAATTTGGCAGATGCAAATGACTTTGCTTTACTGTGTCCTCCTCCAAGACTGTGCACTGATAATGGTGTTATGATTGCATGGTAAGCGTTGTTTCTCTTTACATGTGCTTCTGTAATGTTCTTGAAAAGTTAACATCAGTCAGGAACTTCTGTTCACGGTGACTGAACCACGTAGCATATTCAGAGGGTTATGACATATATTTTTATGTAATTGCTTTCTTGCTCAGGAATGGCATGGAAAGGTTACGTGCAGGGCTTGGTGTTCTACACAGCACTGACGGCATCCGCTACGAACCCAAGTGAGTGACTGTTCACAGTCTGTTCCCTCACTGTTCACTGCGCTCAGCAAAAGGGGGAGGAGGTTACACTAAAAAGTGGCAGAAGCTGATGAGCAGTGCCCTTGCAGCACACATAAAAGTTACTTTTCAAGGTAGTTGTGAAACAGAAGTGATCATGGCTGGCATTTATGTTTGGTTTGGCTCAGAGGCTTAGATTACCATACACTGTAACGCTACTGTGTGTTTTGGTATCCCATTGTGGCACAGGAAAACTGGAGCCAGTTAAGCTGCAATACTCCCTTAGCTTCTCAATCACCACAGACATGAATCAACATGCTCCAAGTCCAACTGTGTGTTTGTAATGAGCAATCAATTAAAAAAAGAATTTAACTTATATAATCTGATAATACTTTTTTTTAACTGATAATACTGATTTTTAATGACTAGTTCAGTAACACTTGTTCTATGGATTTAAATAGATCTTAGGCTTAAGGCCAAACAGAATTCCAGTATTTCAAAAGTACCAGCTGCTCTTAAACTTGGGATTTCTTTGCAGGTTTTTCCCATTTCCATTTTCAAGAAAACAGACTTGGATGGTCTTAATACAAAAAAAAATTGTATTACAATTTTCACATGAAAAATTATAAAATACTCTTCTTCAAAAATAACTTCCTTTATACATTTCAGTGAATAAAATACTAAGTTTCACTTACTGTAGACAATACATGATTTAAGATTTTCATATAAAGAGACACCTGTAAATCTCTAGTGTGTCTTGGATTCATCAGTAGAACGTAAATGCAGTTTAGTTGCAAAACAACTAATATTGAGATGTAAGTAAAATAACATCGCCCAAAGATGGTTTTGAAATCCCAGCTGTTCCCTGAGTTTGAAATCGCTACAACTGCAAAAATTTCCTCAGTGTGAAGATGTTTGCATACAGCTTTGGATAGATCATTTTAATGGTCACACAGGCTTACAGTGCAGGGAATGTGCAGAAATACTGTGGCTCTCATGCTAATGGTAAAAAAGGTCTGTGAAGCTGTACATCTGGGTGATAGGGCAGTAATGTTATTTATTTTTAACAAATACATAATTTTAATTTTCTAGAGCTCCCCTTGGGATTGATATTTCAAAAAGAGTTGAAGCAGAGTCCATCAAGGTGCCAACATTAAAACAGATACGATGGTTGGCATCTTAAAAAGTTACTTAGTAAATGCAAATAAAAATTGTTCAATAAAAACTGTTTCGGTGTTGTTATATTTACTGACAGTACTTGGGTTACCAGCGTTGAAAATCACCTATCAGAGAAACAAACGCTGTGTCCTATCACAAAAGTGATTCCAGTAGCTAGTCCACAACTCAGTGTTCTCAGTATTAAAACAACAAAAAAAGCCTCAGAGTGCACTTTCTAATAAATACAAGCTTACACAAATTAATACCTCCATTGTTTACCCTTTGTAACTTAAAATAAAGTTTATGTATTTATAGTACATATCATATAATTTATCTGTATAATTAATATAAAGTTTTTAATTGATGCTACATGTTAAAAAAATCATAACTTCCATGACTGAAAAGTTACAGAGAGAACAGGTGAGAGCACAGATTTTCAAGAAGATCTCAGTGTGTTTGCTGTGCCAGTGCAACTGAATTTCAGCAGTGACTTATTTTTTTCTGCTGCTGGTGTAAGAAGCTTGTTCTTCCTTATGCAAAATTATAAGTTTGGGGTATCGAGACAGTGCCTTTTCATAAAGAAGTTCAGTAATCACAATCCTTCCACATACAATTAGAAAGATAAGCTAACAGAAATTTCTCTTCAGAGAAAGTCCATTCATATTTCTATTTCAGCCCCATGATTACATTCACATACTGACCCGAAGTGCCTTTTTTTTTTTTTTTTGCAAGGGAGACCTTTTTTCCATTTGTTTTAAAAGAGATCTTTCTTGAAGTACATAATTAGAAGAAAAAGCAGCAGAGCTAAAGCTAAAAGGAGACACAGCAAGCTCTAGGGAGTCAAGGAGGGTTTCTCTGGGAGCATGGGGAGGCCCAGGCAGGGCACTGCCAACCAACTCATCCCAGCAGAACTGGGAGGCTGTCCATGATAGCCCCAAAACACCCAGGGGGTTTGTGTGATGTCTGTTTGCTGATGTCTGATGAAAAGGCAAATGCGATGCCTGCAGGGCAGACCTCCCAAGAAGTGACAAGACCCCAGACCCTCAGCTCTTTTTGGCTCTAGCAACCCAGGCCAGCTCCTCACCATGTCTTCCCTTCCAGAACCATAACCCAAAACCTCTGTTAAAACACAGCTGCAGGGGCCTGCTCGTCCACACAGGAAAATCTACGACACTGAATTCAGTATCTGTGACAGCTTGGACAGATAAATACACTTTGTGCAACACTGACATCAGTTTGGAAGAGTGGGAAGGTCAACTTCTGGCTATCCTCTCTTCCCCAAACCCCAGTATTCCCTTCCCCCTAGGGATGCATTCATAGTGAGTCTCTACTATAAGTACATATCTACATGTATTATCTTGATGATTAATAACAATAATAATGTCCAAGTGTGTAAAAAAAACCAGACCAAACATTCTAAGAAAGCTCCAAAGATTTACTGAATTTGCATGTAGAATATACACAACACCTCAAGATACAGCTCTATAATCCCTCTACTGAAAATAACTTCAGTCTGCTGCACGTGTCAGATGCTTTCTCACTGTGGCTCTCCAGTTTTGCAATCCGAGATCCAAACTGCACGGCCCTTTTTGGCAGCACAGCCGAGGCTGTCAGGCCCAGCCCCCGGGCCACGAGGCGCAGCAGCAGCTTCTCACCAAGGCCTCGAGGGAGAGTCAAGTCGGCTTTTTCTGAGACAGGCAGAGAATTGAGGAATGAAACAACACCTTCATCAAGAAAAGGAAACCTGAAAGACACATGGAAGACCCTTTAAAAACATACAAATGGTTTTCGTTTTCCCCTTTACTACATGCAAAGAGGCTGTGTCAATTCCTAACTACAGATGTACCTTAAATCTTACTGTCACAGTACTGAGATAACTCTCCAAAGTAGTTCCACTGTCCTGGAGAAAAAAATCCCATAATATATCATGTTTACACTCAGAAGCCTGGAAGTTTTCAAAAGTCAAGCCAAGAGAAGAATAAGAATGAGGATCAGAAATCTTGGGTTTACACAAAACAAAAATCATGAAGAACATCAGAAACTACAAGGAAAGAGCAAGACAAAATTTTAAGTACCACTTTCTGAGGTAACTTTTATGTATTAAAAAACCCTGTGTGAAGCTACACTGTAACTCTGGAACAAAAGTATTCACACAACAAATTCTGACACCATTCTGAATTCCAGGCATTGGTACCTAATTACATGCATGATTAACAGCACTGCCTGTCCACCACTGCAACCGTTCTTGTGAAACTGAAAATGTGCTGCCAAAAACAGATTTAGGAAACCACTGGCATAAACATCACATGAAAAAACCTTTCATGCACCTGAGTGGCCTCTGCTACTGGACAACACCTGTGAAATTTTTTGCAAGTTGGTGGTAGCATGAAGGAAGTAAACACACATAAAAGGATTCTTGAACTATTTAGACGTAACACCAGGAAACACAGTGAATATTGATCATGCCTTTACTGCATGGACAAGAACAGACAGTTTCTACATTGTGTTGTCATTCTCCAAAGTCAGTCCCCAAGTGACCACACCAGAAAACCTCAAAGTTGGACAGAAGACTGTTCCACTTAAAATTATAAAACCTACTTGATTTTGCCTATTTCAACAACGGCTTCTTAAAACTTCTAGATTGAAATCAAGTTACTAAATTTCCTGGAGTAACTCTTGCACAGTACTACAGACTACCTTTTAAAAAACAAAACCACAACACTCAACAACACAGTAAATGTTAACAAAATTGCAACAGAACTAGAGACAATAAAACACACAGAAGTTTCAATTAGGCTTTCTGCTGGAGTGTCAAAAACTGCATCTAACCTGCAAAACCAGTTTTGCTTCATGTTAAAACTGTAATACCTGGCTTCTTTTCCATGATCACCAATAATCCTGTCATCTCTACCAAGATTTCTAGAAGAAATGCGACCTAACTCCATTTCAAGTTCTCTATTCAGACCCTCTAAGCCATGTTTTTTGAAGCAAACACGATGTCGAGAATACCCAGCAAGCTGCTCATCTGCTCCAATTCCTGTAAGCACAACCTAAGGAAACAGAATAAAACAAATCTTAGTATCTATGCAAGTTAATATGTAACAGATCTTAAATGTTTAACTACATCTTTAGCATATTAAATTTAATACAGTCTTCTAAAGATACCATCTATCACCAAGGGCCTTACACATTTACAATGTCTGAAACAGTTTCCAAGAAAGTCACTGGAAACCTGCAACAGGTTCACCATCAGACCTAAAGGTACACACAAACATTTCTACTGATGCAAGGAAAAAACATCAAAGTAATGTCCTATGCATAACAAATACAGCAAAATCTTTGAAGAAGGTCTTTGTTAGTTTCTAATATAACAAACAGCATTTGTTAAACACCAGGCTGTATTAAAAAGAATTGTTTCCAAAGATTATGTCATATGTTCTAAATAGTTATCTGAATGTACACCCAGCTTGCTATTAATTCACCAGCTACTGGGTTAGTAACAAATGCATTACACAAAGTAAAAATGGCTGATAATGCTCTGCCTGCATCAGTTAAGTACACAACCCACTATTAAATGTGGCCCATTACTGTGCCTTCAACAGCAATCCACTATAAAAGTGAAAGTCTTTTAACAAGCATTCAAGTATGTTTTACTAATCTGATACCAGTTAGAGGCAAACTAATTTTTTCCCTACACAGTAATAAGTAGCTGACAGGGAAATGACACTTTTGCTTTATGTCTTATTAATTCATAACCCATTTTAACGTGTTCTGGACCTAAGATGAACTTGTATGTTTTGCAAACCTGAGATGCATATCCTCAAGTAGATCTGTCAGTTGTATCCACTGTGTGCTACAGTCGTTTATAAACAAACTATTGTGTTTGTTGGGATTTCTGTTGTCGGTGGGTTTCATGAGGTTTTAGGATCCAGCAATTATTAGAAAGGTACTCAAACCACAAAGGCAGCAGTTGGCTCATAAATTCCTGAAATTAAACAGTTCATTCTTCCCTACACAAACCATCAGAAATAGGGAAGTGAGAAATAGGGATCAAATTCCCAAGAAAATCATCTAGTTATAAAAATATTTTACTTAATACTACATACATGACAATAAGTTACAAAAAGGAAAGAGCTGCTTTTTGTATTTGTCATTCAGAATCTAATACAAAAAATTCCAAGTAGTCATCTCTTCTGCCTCTGTTATTTGCTATTTTGTCACATCAATTGCACACCTAAATAAGAAAACAGCAATTTTACAAGGGGTGGGATGCTGGTGCAAAACAGTGTTACTTAATTAACACTTATGTCTGAACTTGTTAACACAGTTTGGACAGAATAGCTCTTACCCACTACTGGAATTAAAACACTGAAAATGATAAATGATGGTTATTTTTCTTCTGGTCACATTGTTGCTTATCCAAGTTCACTAAAAAGCCATACAGATTACATGACAAGAGAACTGAATGCAGTTTTTAACTCTGGAACTACACAAAGACTGTAATTACAGAACTATTCTATATATTCCGCCACTTAATTTCAGAAACCTTTCGAATAGCAAAGATCCCACCTGATTTCTGAATCAACAGAACTGTTTTTATATTCACAGGTCAAACATAAGGCAGACAAAGAATAAACAAAAAAGTCAGTACCTTTGCAGGACTTTTATATGGTTTCAGCTCTCCTTGGTTACTAATAAAACCCTCCCCTCTGGAGGCAAACCAAATTGCACAGCCAATGCTGTCATCCAAGACTGTATCCAGTGGATAGATTAGGTGATTAATGCATTGTTTTCTCATCTTTTTCAATTCCTCTAGTGTAACATTAATCTCCACAAAGTTCCAGATTCTTGAAGGGTTAATGGCTTCTAATTCCTTCAGTCCTGCCCTACCAGTGATTCTGTCAGGAACATCAAAGCAAGATAAATGAGCACCAGTTTTAGCATCACCATCTTGACAGGTTTCTGGAGGACAAAGCAAACCAGGCTGTACTTCATGGTTGGAATGCCTTTTAGTGGCACCCTTGTCCTTGCCTTGTCCTTTTACCATGAAAGCGACGTTGAGAAGATCAATTGGCTCCTCCAAAGGCACATGTTTATCAGCAAGGGCTGCAATTACCATGGAATCAATGCCACCAGAAAAGAGCACTGCAACATGTGCTTTCTTCTGAGACCTGCTTGGAACTTCTCTTGTTTCCTGGTCTTCATCTCTAAAGAGACACAGAACTCGTCTCCTGACCGCTTCATTTAAAACATCAATAAACTGACACACTAATCTTTTCTTGTGTTTCTCTGCAAGGAATCCTTGAAGGGTTTCTACAGAAACCACAGAGCTAATGTTGATAATATTGGTGCCTGGACATTCACCTGGCTCTTCAGAAACTGTTTTATTTAAGGGGATAACAGGTGCTCTGAGACCCAGCTTTGATTCATTCACCATGAGACATATGTGGCTTGGCAAGTCTTTTGACACTTGGTCAAGAACATTAACGCAAGTTTCTTCTGCTGCTTCCTCTGTGCAGCCGTACCTCCATGGAAACAACGTTAAAGACAAAGATTTAGTTGTTGCATAAGCTTTGAGATCAATTTTGAAAACTCCAGAAGCTGGGACTTCTTGCCATTGGTTGCCTGGGTCAGAATAACCACTTACAGATGTGAGACAGAAAGCACTGTCAGCCCCTTCACTGAACTGCCAAAGCAAACTACGACGACCAAAATAATCTCTACCAAACCATAAACTGTGTCCAGATGCTTGGTAATAAATAAAAGACCAGGGACCCTGAAGGGCTGAAAAGAGCGACAAAATGTCCTCCTCGCTCCTGCATAAGGTAAGATGATAAAACATGACTTGAGTGTCATTCTCTTCATCTCCTACATGCACTCCATTGAAAACTTCTCCATTCCAAAGAAAAACATTGTTACTGGCATCTTCCAGAGGCTGAGGAGTCACCTGTCCCCTCAAGTGAAGCACATGGCCAGAAAACAGACATTTGTAGGAGAGACCTGGCACAGTTTTTATCAACTGTTGGCTACTGTCTGGTCCTCTTCTTCTCAGACGGTGGAGTGTGTCCTCACTAAGGAAATCAGGAATAGCACGCTGGCTACACAAGGTGACAACACAACAAATACCACACATTGTGACTTGGAATTCACACAAACTATTTCTTCATTTTAGCCTTTTCTGAATTTTCCAACTCCTGGTGTGCCTTCTTTAATTCATCTAATGTATCTGTGTAAGAGACAAGTGTACAAATAATCAGTTTCATAAGTTCATGAGTATATCTAAAAAATTAGAAATTCCAGCCACTTGTTCAATTAAAGTGATTAACATAAAACACTAATTAACCAAGGTGCTATGTTTGTGTTCCATCATTACTATAGCTCACTGTAGCATATTCCTCTTTAATTACACAACCTTCATAATTTTTTTCTCCTGAAGAAACCCACACTACAATAGGCCAACCATTGCCTATATAATCACTATGACTTACACATTTTTAGTAAGAAAAGGGAACTGTCAATTACAATGTCAACACTGTTAGCCCAAATCAAAGGAAAGAAAATGAAATTAGCAATTGTTCAATCCAGAAAATTAAATCTATACGTCTAAATTTATGCATTTCTAATGTTTCTTCCATCATCACCTCTGTTATCCATTCTCCTATCTTCGTAATCCCACAGATCCATCCTTCAACTGAAGATTTCTCTCTTAACCTCCAATTTAAACTTGTTATTTTTTCTCCTCATCCTACACTATTTAAAAAAAAAATTAAGGGACACAGCACCATAGAGCTCCCCAAAGGGCACTGAGAATATTGACTCCTCAGTGCAGCAGGTGTTCTCTCCATCTTCAGCACTTGCTCTTTTATCACATCCATAAATCAAGTGAAAACATTTTCATATTTATCCGGTCAGAAAAAACAAGCAGGAGTCTGAATTCTACTTTGTACTTGACACACACCTGCCAGTTCTTCATTTTAATATCCCTTTGAAATCAGCTACAAATACAGCTTTTAAATATTCAATCACTTGATAAACTTCTACACTGCAGACTTACTTTTGCACTGAGACAGCGTTTCTGTTCGGTCCACAAGGAAGAATATGTTGCTATTGGGCTGCTGCTTATAAACTTTCTGTAAAACAAAAAACTTGCTGTAAAATTGTGTTAAGTCAAAGCAACAAACTCTGGAACCACATTGCAGGAGAAGCTGGTGTGGGTCTGCTGAGATAACCCTTCACTGTAATGCCAGAAGTCTAAGTTCTGCCCTAACAACACCATCATTAGAATGTAATAGTTTGATCCGTGGCTTCCTCAGTAACCATTGTATCTAAGGAAGTTACAAGTATTCCACACGGGTCTTCCACATAGCAGGGGAGGAGTTGCTCTGGTCTTCCTGCCTTGGCCGGGGAGTTGGTGGGAGAGCCTTGAGTCTAGTCCTTACTGTTGTTGGTTGTTCTCCTGTCCTGGGTGAGATTGTTTCATGCTTGTTCCCCTTCCTTGAAGTTTCTAATTGTGTTTGTCTGGGTCATTTAGTTTTTTTTGGTTTAGTTTTGTTTCTACCTAATTTTCTGGTTAACCAGTCCCCTTTTCCCTTTTTCCCTTTTCCCCCTGGGGGTGGGATCCTACTTACTGTGTATACAGTGTGGTTGTGAATATTAGAAAATATAATTTCTTCTTTTTTTAATGATAAAAATTATAAATATTTAATTATCAACCCCTGACTATTCTGCATTTCTCTTTTCCTCACACATGAGAGATCACACTCTATTTTAAACACATGCACAGAAAAACTAAGAATACCTCAGGAAGTCTTCTGATCAACTCAAGCATCTCACTGAAATAACTCTGATAAAACATAAAAAGGCAAAAGACCCACACGATATCCTGTGTCACACTGCACAAGGGTACAGAACCAAATCATTTGCAGGACAAATTATTCTGAGAACAGCAGACCACATGTGTATTAAAATCTGTATTAAAACCAATAAAAGACAGCATGCCCTGATTTGGTTTCCCCTCTTATCTCTATGCTTATTTGTCTGCTAAAATGAAACAGTCAAAAGCAAATTTGTAAATACTTACCCGGTTCTTCTTCAAATTAGAGAGCTCATCGACTACCACCTTCTGCTCTTTAATCTGAAAGGCAAAAGATGCACTTGAATTTATATTAAAAATAAAGCACTGTATTATAATCCTAGTGGTGAACACTCTAACTGATATTTTAAGACAGCTATTTGTATATATATCTGCTGTTCTCCAAATAAACCATTGAAAACAAAGTGAAAGTAAATTTAAAACAACTGGCCTAGAAACAGGTTATCTGGCACGCATTGGTATTTCTCCTCCCCTCAGGAGCAATCCCTACTGGGAAGCCAAAGTATCTCTAGCTATTATAATCAGAGAGCACATTTCTCTCTCCCAGAAGAAAACATGTACACAATTAATACAACATCAAATAACTTTAGAACCCAAGATTTAGCACAATATCAAGAATATACTTTATAATCACAGGTATATTCCAGATCCAAAATGAATTTCATGACTATCTAATGACTATAAAACTGGATGAAGAGTAATGGAAGCCCTTCCACTGCTCTGGATTTTTTAACTTCCTTAGTGGGATTTATCACTCTGTTCTGCACTGACAGATATGACAAGTTTTCCCATTTTCTCTTACAACGACAGCTCTGAATGGTAAAAAGCAGTAGGAAGTACTGCCATAAAAGCCAAAAATTAGAACAAAATCTGGTCAGAGGGCACTTAATGCTTTTTGTTAGAAGCAAACAATACGGGTTTTTTTGTTTTTTCCTTTGTGTCTCCTGGAATAGGTACAAAAGTAGGAACCTGCCCTAGAGCAAGGTTAGCCAAACTAAATATGGCACACTGAAAATACAACTTCTCCAGCAGCTGCATCAATGTCTTATATCTACAACAGCAACAGGCAAACCAGCACTGCCATCCTTTGCTATGGACCAAACCTGCAGCTCTGTTACATCCCAGCTTTGCAGCTTCCCAGGCAACTAAACCCACCACTGGCTACCTATACAATATGGCCATATAGAAGCCCTTTTTTCTCAGAATCATAGAATGTTAAGGGGTTGGAATGGACATTAAAGACCACTGGTCCCAACTCCCCTGCAGGGGACACCTCCCACTAGAGCAGGTTGCTCAAAGTCCTATCCAACCTGGCTTTGAGCACTGCTGGGGTTGGGGCATCCACAACCTCTGTGGGCAACCTGTGCCAGTGTCTCACCACCCTCACAGCAAAGGATTTCTTCCTAAAATCTAACCTAGAGTTCCCCTCTGTCAATTTGTACCCATTGCTCTTTGTCCTATCACTGCAGTTCCTGACAAAGAGCCCCTCTTTGTCTTCCCTGTAGCCCCTTCGGACACTGGAAAATAGCAATGAGTATTTTTTGAGAGAAAGCAGTTCCATGGGGCTTGACAGATTCCATACTGAACAGAGCTGTGGGCACCAGGGAAGAGGGAGTGGATTCATGGAAGCACCAGCCCCAGTGACTGGAATCCCTTGGGACTTTCTGGGCAGATAAGGATGATGTAGGTACTACAGAGAAGCCATATGAAGAAGCCCTCTGAGGAGTGGCTGAGGTCACTTGTTCTGTTCAGCCTGGAGATGAGAAGACTGAAGGGAGACCTCATGGAAGTCTACAACTTCCTAGCAAGGGGGAGAGAAGGGGCAGGCACTGATCTCTTCTCTTTGGTCACTAATGACAGGATACGAGGGAATGGCTTGAANCACAGGATCGCCGGTCTCCGGCAGCGCCCGCTCCGCTCCCCCCACGCTGATCGCACCCGGGGCCCAGCCCGGCCCGCGCCGCCCGGAGCTCACCCGCCGGCTCAGCTCCTCCCTCTGGCGCAGCGCCGCGCTCTCCCCGTCCTCCTGCCGCGGCGGACGGCCCGACATCCCCCCAGCGGGCACCGGGCGCTCACACCCGACTGCGGCGACAGCGGCGACAGCGGCGACAGCCCCACAGGCTCCGACCGTCTGCAGCCGCGACCGACCGCGACAGGGCGCGTGCGCGCGCGCGCGCGCGCAGAGGGGTCGCTCAGACCACCAATCAGCAGGCGAGGCCGAGCACGCGCTTGCCGCAGCACCAATCGGGACGCGCGGCCGAGCACGCGCACGGGCGCGCGGTGTTTGGCGGGAGCCCTGATGGGATAGTCGGGGCTGTCCTGGATCCCCCGGTCGTGACAAACACCCACGGGAGTCGTGAGACCTTCGGGGCAGGCCGAACGTGGAAAAGATGTTTGGAATGAGGCTTGGAAACTGTGCCCCTTGCGGAGCGTGGGGGAAAACCCGGAAAAGGAAAGGAACGGCTTGGTGTGGTGTGACCCCGCGCTGCCCTGGGGCTCTCAAACACCTTTAAGCGGTTTGCTTGAGGGTATTCCAGGGGAGATATGAATGTTATTTACAGATACTGGCATCACATGTCTCATTATGTTCATTATTATTACAGGTTTCTACAACAAAGATNCGATCCTTGTGAGTCCCTTCCAGCACACGAGATTCTGTGATTTTGTGAGAAAAACCTCACTGCGCCTCACCTGACATTTCAATCTCAACTCGGAGCAATAAGAGCCAAAGTAACAATCTGACAGCGAGGCGACACGGGCTGGCTTATACGCGGGGGGCTCTCGGGGCCCAACAGCNCTGACGGAGGGCAGGTTTACATTACATATTAGGAGGAAATTCTCCCCTGTGAGGGTGGTGAGGCTGGCACAGGTTGCCCAGAGAAGCTGTGGCTGCCCCATCCCTGGCTATGTCCAAGGCCAGGCTGGATGGAGTTCTGAGCAACCTGGTCTAGTGGAAGATGTCCCTGCCCATGGCACAGGGGTTCAAACAAGATGATCTTTAAGGTCCCTTCCAACCAAACCATTCTATGATGCTATGATTTTATTACTGTATAAGATCAGTGTTTAAGACCATCCACCTAGGATGGTCTTAATGTTTCTCCATCCCTTCCCTTCTGCTATAGATACATCACAGTGATGCATCTGTATTCCTGTCTTTATAAAAACATCATGGGAGAAGTTACTTAAGTGACAGGACAATGATAGAAGGACAAATAATGTGATCATTATTTGCTATGCTAAACAAATTTAGGTTGACAAATGGTATCAGGAGCCAGTTGCTGTGACAAGAAGATTTTGAAAATGTCTTCCAGTAGCACCAATGAGGAACAAAAAATTGGTGTAAGAAACTGATTTACTTATGAAAGGAATTACATGTTCTATTCACCAAGTTAATTGGTGAATGAATGCATATCTCAGGAAATCAGAGGTCTGCTAATTTTCACACAAAATAGATGATATATTTGTTAATGAGTATGAGGGGATATCAGTGGGGAGTTTTGTGTAAGACTTTGTCAAGGTGGCTGCTGTAGGAACATTACAGTTGGGGTTTTGTCTCACTCTTATCCCTTCTTTTTAAACATTGTATTATTATTCTAAACACTCAAAATCCAAACTCAGAGACTGCTACTGACAGCTCAGCTGTCGAATTTGGTGATATTTCTACCCCTAGTCCTTGTGCTAAATCTGCAGTGCAGTATAGTTTAAATCTTTATGAATCATTTGAAATATTTGCTACTTTCATAAGTGGAGTGTTGACTTTTGTCACTTTGTGGCTCACATAATCATACATGTTATATATTTTGCTAATACTTAGAGCTTGGGAGCAACATTACACCTTGTTTTGGTGTCCATGAGCTTGGTTGGAATGTCTCTGTTGTTGATTGGAATTTTTCGCAGTGGCTTAGGGAAAATAAGGATTTTGGCTCTCAGTAGAAGCACAAAAAAAGACAATTTCACCATAAGAATATTTGACAGTAAAGTAACTTGCAAATGCTATACTTATTTGCCTTCAACAAAAAGAGCAACTGAGGTTACATCATCATAAAAGGTCAGTCTTGCTCTTCTCTCCCTCTGCAATCACACACTTGTGTGTCCAGCCTTGCACTGCCATGGCTGCCTGTGGGATCACGTGGTGGGGCAGGTCAGGGAGCTGATCCATTCTCCTCTGCAGTGCACCAGCGCTTGTGTGATCCTGGCAGTCCCAAGGCAGATGAACTGAAGCTGCTGGGGATTTGTTGCCCAGGGGCTGGAGTAGTTCTGAGGCTTGTCCTTCCAATTCCAGAAGAAATCCACATGTCTGGGTCACATAGAAGACTTCTGGTGATATCACTCAGTGTGCTTTGTATATTGTCACTCCTGTTGAGTAATTTGTTTAATCTGACCCTCTGCTGCCTGAGTGTTTTATTTGTTGTTGATATGTTACAAAGGTTGATGATCAAGTAACCCAGTAGTCAAAGTATAATTTCTGTAATGATTGTCCTTTCTATGTTCAGTAGTAAATCCAGTTAATGTTTATTAATCAAAAATCCATCCCTCAGTGTTATCAGTTGGCTCAGAGGAGCAGTGATAATGGTCTTGAGGCATAATAGCCAATGTGGAATGTTTTCAGCTTCTGGTCTTACTACAAATTGGTGATTCTTCTACTGATGTGGAATGGGCTTTTGATAAGTCCTTTTTAAAATGAATGGATTCCTGTAACAAAATCACTCCTGACATAGTCATACCCACAATAAGAGCAGCTATGTTTAAAACTCAGCAGGGGGAAAGCTCAGCACCGTTTAACTATCTGTGCAGAGCTGTGACATCTTAATTCAAGCTCATTTCAGAACTGCTGTGTTTCTGTTGCTGGGATGTACTTGCACTGTTGTTCCAGAGAGGTGTGAGATGAGTAGGAGCTGATCTGGCCGACAGCTGAGTGGGCAGTGCAGTTCAGGGTGACCTCTCTGGTCAGTCTGCTTGTGTCTGTGCTCTTGTGCCAACTCTGGTGCTCTGAACTCTTTTTCTTTTTACTAGCATAAAACTATTTTTTGGAGGTTAATCGTGCTTGACACAACGTTAATAAAGGATCAAGGAGTATTTCAGTCTTTTAAAGTCCTCA
>VWZD01010411.1:277508-383101 GCA_013396695.1 Sakesphorus luctuosus | reverse complement strand
ATTGTCTCTGAAACCAATGCCCATTTACACTGAAGACAAAAATTTTATGCTGAGTTATTAATAAAAGCATTAATGTCTGCCTTTGTATTTTAATTTAAAATTATTGAATCCTTTGAACTACCATAGTCAGGGGAAAATATAAGAATTTTGGAACTAGTTGATCTTTAAAATCCCTTCTAACTCAGACCAATCTGTGATTCTATGATCCTATTAAGGACATATGAATTAACTGTAGAGCTTGGTGTCCTAAACAGGACTCTACAGAGTAATGCCTTCCTGATTCATGAAGGCTGCATTTTTTTCTGATAATTTCTAATCTTTTTTGCATTCTAATGTCAACAGATGTCTTTTGCTTTAAAAAAAATCAATACATGTATAATGTTCAAAATCTAAAGAGTTAAGTTCTGCTCACTATAGCTTTCCAAATGGTTTCTGATACAAGATGTTTTTTTGTTTCATTAGTGGTAGTCTTCTAGGAAATTACTCCACTCCTTAGGTATAGAAAAACATCCTTTATGCCACACAGAAGGAGGATTTCTTTCTAGTAGATAGGCCTCTTGTAGCCTATCATTTTCTTCTATACTAGAGCTGGTGAGATCCTGGAGGTTGTCAAGGCTGAACTACGCACACGGAAACTTACTGTCACTACAGACAACACAGATTCTAGAACAGCAGGCCCAGGAATGGGAGAGGGACTGGAAGAAGGATGAACTGGCTTTCAGTGCTGGGCTAAGCAGTTAAGGGTGAAGAAAAGTAGAAGCATGGAGCAAAGAGTTAGGGAGAGAACAGAGGTCTAGAGAGGAAGGATACAAGACCTAAGGAAAGGTTTTTATTTGAAGTTGAAAAGAGGTTGCATTACTTTTTCTAAGTACACGCAGAATTTCAAGGCTATAATCAATACAGAGCATCAATTTCTGACATGCTGGTGTCAAGTTCATACATGTGACTAGGAAAAATGGATTCTCTTTACTGGTGTTTAACTGTATCATCTCCTTTTCTAACCTCTTCATCCATCATCTTTCTGTTCCTTTCAGCAGTCTCCCTGGCAGCAGTTTAGAGTTGAGTGTATCTCTAGTGATTGTACCTGGTTGCCAAATTACACAAAACAACCGCGTGCATTCAATATTTTAATGTGTGGCATTTCTTGTCAGAATAGCAATGGGAAGGACACATTGCTCTTTGGACTTATAATTTAGCTTATTTTTTTCAGTTACAACTCCATTTTAATCCATTCTACTGCTCAGTTTCACTGAAATCAAAAAATATCATCTCTTCTGGAATATAAATGCAGATTCACCAGTCTAATACTACAACCAATAAAACATCAGTAAATTTATACAAGTTATATTTTAGCACTACTGAAAAGAAGCTGGCTCTGTCCTCTCTGCACCCTCACTTCAGGTGTTCATACACATGGATGAGATCCCCCTGAGCCTTGTCTTCTCCAGGCTGAACAGTCCCAGCTCTCTCAGCTTTTCTTAATAGGAGAGATGCTCCAGGCTGCTAATCATCTTCACAGCCCTTTGCTGGATAAATGTTTTTTGTCATACTCTCCTTTAATATGACTTCATCTGTGTCAAGGGCAGTTTAGCAAAAAGCCAGGGAAGAAAACTTTCCCAAATTTCTCTTCCGCATAAGGGAAGTTTCTGTGGGAATACAAAAAAAGCTACTGAGCCAATCAATTAAACTCACACTTTCAAAGCCTGCCAAAGGAGAGCAATGCAACTAAGCTGATGAACAGCCCACAGTGATAGGATTACCCCAAGCCCTAATGTAACAGGAACATCTGAAAACTATAAGTGAATACTACACATATTCAGGTTCCATATCACCACTGGTTTGTGTTTGTGGGTTGAGCTTTTTTCTTATGTTTAAAACAAGATTTCACATGGTTGATATTCTTTGTTGCAGAAATCAAACTGTCCTTGTTTTTTAAGGATTGATCTCAAATTTTTTAAGATTCTCACTTGAACTTAAGCCTTATATTTGGCTGATCTTACTATTTAACTTACTAAGTATTGATTAAGAATGAATATGTATTTAAGATAGTGCAGCTCACACAAATACAGAATGGTTAGCATTGAAAATTAATAATGGACAGTAGCTGGCACTGTATTATTTGAAGCATGTTATATAAAGCAGTAGATAACTTTCATATTATCCTGTAACACTTAACCACACATATATAGATGTGGTTTCATTTTGGAAATGCTGTTGTACTTTTAATGTATTTCCAGCACCAACTCCCACAGAATATTACAGTACAACTCTGCAAAATCTTCCCCAGAGAACAGGATTGCAATTCCAAGCTGGTCATTCTGCTAAACAGACCCTTCTTTCAGTGCTGAACACTGGACCCATAACACCTTCTGACCTCTTTTGAGCAACTCTTAATCCCAGCCCATAGCCCTTTGAACTTCTGGAAGCCCCTCAGCACAATCAGCAATTACACAGCATATCATAAATGCACAAACGAGTTTTCAAAGGTTAACAAATCCCATCCTGTCTGCCAATTTATAGTGACTTTTGCATATACCACTTGACAAGAAAGTTACCTGTAATTCTCTTAGCTACTTTTTAAACACGAAACAGTAAGACTGCATGCAATGAAATAACATCAAAATAATTCAATAAACGTTAATTAATTGAGTTACAGCACTTACCTACTGAGAAAACACTACAAGAAGTTCCTTCCAATAAACAATGTTTTCATAACACTGCACGTGCATCTCCACAGTCTTAATTTTATATGAGTGAGAGGTTTCAAAACCGGTAATCAATTAGCTGCATATCTGTGTAATAAATATAAACACGTATCAATAGATCCATGCCGGACTGGGACAAAAAAAAATTCATTTTTGAAAAAAAATCTAAACCTAAATGAAACGAAATTCGATTGCTATAAAATAACTCTGCCTTAAGTCAATTCTAACTTGAACTTTATCAATCATTTTGAAGTGTTGCTACATGAAAAAATGTGTGAGCTCTCCCGAGCAGTGAGGAGCTCTGTGGCTACACAGCAGGGCCACCTGCTGGTCACCGGTCCCTGTTATATTAGAATCAGCATATATTAGATCAGCGTTTTGTGTTTCAGTTGATTCCAATGAAAGCAGATACCTTAAAAATATTTAATCACAAAACTCCACAAATTACTAATTTCCCTATCTAAAATAATAAAAATCTTTCAGTATCCCACCATCATGTGTCTACTGCAAAACTGTTGTGGTCACTTTCACACTTACTTTGAATATACGTAATTAATATAGGCCTTTGTTTTGAAGTTATTTTACTTCAGTATACTTCAGAATTATACTAGTATTAATTAGTGACACTGTTCCTAAAGCTTTTTCTTTAGAACCAACCATTTCTTGGATTACCAGATAATGTTTTAAATTTATATTTGTACTTACAAAATCAGAGTATTTTAATTAGCTAATAATTATCCAAGGAAATATCAACCAGCTTTATGCATTTTTGGACATAGTCTCAAGCTGCATCGGTGAGGTTTAGGTTGGACTTTTGGAGGAATTTCTTCACAGAAATTATGATTAAACATTTAAATGGGCTGCCCAGGGAGCTGGTGGAGTCACCAGCCTTGGAGGTGTTTAAGGAAAGACTGGATGTGGGACTCAGTCTGGTTGACATGGTGGTGTTTGGTCATAGGTTGGACTTGATGACCTCAGAGGTCTTTTCCAACCAAACTAATTCTGTAACTCTAAATTAAAACTATTTTGATTTTTTAAATGCTCCCATTTTTCAACCAGCTGTATTTGTACTTTACAAAAATAAATTGATGCTGACTTGAAGAATAAGAATTTCTAGGGTTTTTTAATGCTATACAAGTCTTATCCTCTGGCACTTCACACAAAAATGTAGGACACTTAAATCAGAATTCAAAAGGATGTCTTTGAGAGCAATGCCCTACAAAAAGATGGCTACATACAAGCACCCACAGCTGCAACCTGTGCACAGGTTATCCCAACTTTAACCGGGTTGCTGTAATGAAATATATCTATCAAAACTACTGGTTTTATTTGGCAAATTGTATTATTGGGAGGAAAATAACCTCTGGGTCTATCTAGCACCTTTTCTGTTTGGGGAAAATAAACCAGGCAACATTTGTGTGAATGCATTTCAGTTTTGCCTTTAGGCAGACTTGTCAGTCCACTCCAGCCTCCCTATGTCTTGCCCATCTGGTCACCAGTGTGTGAGGCTGCAGCCAGCAGTTCCTGTGTGAGAAGGAGTAAGGCCTGAACTTCCAAAAAGACCCCTAAGATCTTAGTTTTTGTGGACACTTTGTAGGCAAAATTACCGAACTAAAACATAGCATGCTCTGTTCTTTTACCTGGACCTAGGCTATTGATTAAGTCTGATGTACCATGCACTAGAAGCTATAAATCAGGTAGAAGTAGACATATGAATAGGACAAGATGGTAACAAGCCAAGATTTTTTGCACAGAATTTGGCTGGGTCACTTAAGAAAGGGAATTAGTCAGGTCAGTCTGAGGAAGAGGTACAAAAAGCCCCTATAAGTGAAGATGAAGAATGGAAATACCCACCCAAAACCAAAGCCAAGAGAAGACACCACCCAGACTCCACCTATCATCAATATGTTGTAATTACATGAATAATGTATAAGATGATGTTGCAATCACCTAGATTCAAATGTATCCATTAACCTGCTTTTGTACCTGTGCTTCGAAGTGAGTTTGTGCAGCGCAAACTGCCTCATTTCCCTGTGCAGAAATAAATACCTCCTGCTAACAGAATTCAAATCTCCTCTTAGCAGTTCTTTTGTGGCATTTTTCACTATCAAGTGCCCAACCATCACCTCCTAGTTCTGGTGGTGGCACATGGCCCTTCTGCTGTTGCCTCCCAGACTGCCCCAGGATGAGTATCCTGATAGTTCGCCTGTATCTTCATTCAGCATATACTGGCTCCCAAGGTTGCAAGTGACTTCTTGCCCCACATCTGCTTGTACTTCAAAGTCAAACTAAGGTACAGGAAAACCCTCACTAAGAAAGTAATACCTCTAGGATGGAGATAACAGTACAATTTAAAAAAAAAAATCAGTTAAAAAAAAAAAGTAATACAGATCCCTAGTTTTTTTGAGCTTTTCCCTTGGCTTGCCAGACAAAATGGACAACATCCTCTGAACAAGAACATGATTGCCAGGTCTCTCTCCCACATGTCCTCTCACAGTGCTTCCAAGCCACCCTCTTTTCTCAATCCAAACTGATGTTCCTGATTAGCACATAACATCGGCTAGAACAACACCAAGACCAACTCAATGTCAAATCCAGAGCAGCACTGGGAGCCCTCACCTACAGAACTCATGTACATAAACCTGAAATATGCATGACAAAGCATAGATAGTTCAGTTGAGAGCAGGAATGGAACCTTGATTTAATTGCATGGTGCTGAGAACAGAAAGTTGCAAAATCACTTACCAGGTCCTGGAGCTTCCAATAGTAGACAGCAACACTGGAGGCAGCATTACAAAATTGAAAAATTAAAAAAAAACCAACTCCTTTAACCTCTGAAACTGGACAATGAGCATTAAGGAGTTATGATTCATGTATCTGCCCATTGTCTACCACAATTAGAGACTGCAGTTTCCAGAATGTCAAAGATATTAAAAAAGCAGAGTATCTGCAGAGTTTAGCTAAACATAAAATGCTTGGAGGCTTTTTGGAAGTGCTGACAAACAGGGGTGGCCAAGAGCACAAAACTCACAGGAGAGGTTGGCAGAGCTGAATTTAACCAAGGAAATGGACAAGGCCTGCTATGATTTCAACAGCAAGGATTTGGTGGTAGCCCATGAACCCAAACTGAAGAAGCTAGCAGAAAGCCTCAAGAAGGCCATGGACAGACAGCATGATCACACATATTTTCATTCCTTTTTAACATCTTTCACCATATATGAAACCTATATAGCACTCTCATTGCCAAATTACATTCCAGCTCAGAGTCAGCTATCCCAAGCCTACAGATTTAGTTTGTAATTTTAGTTATGTCATTAAAAATGATGTTATTTATTAAATGTCATAGTTGTTTATGTCATGTTATTAATTTCCTGCTATTGTCTAACTGTGGTATTTGCTAAGTTTTGTAAGCGTGTCACTGGAAAATAAAAATTCCATTTCTTACTGAGGGGGACTGTCTTGGGTTGAGCGGGTAAAATGCCAACTGCCCAACACAGAGTCAAAGTTTCCCTCCCTCACCCACCAAGAAAAGGGAGAAAGGGAAAAAAACCCCCTCAGAACAGGTTTAAACTAATTATATATATTTATACAGGAAAGAGAAAAAATTAAAAGAAACTACAATATAACACACACTTACACAAGTTAGATATAACAACAATTAACTACCTCCCACCAAAACCAGATTCCATCACTCTAGATCCATAAGCACCCCAAAAGACACCCAGCAAAGAACAGAAAGAATAACAACAAAATGTTTCTACTTCCCTGAACTCAAATAAAATGCAAAATAGCGGCAGCCACAGCAAGGCCCACTTCAGCAGGACAACTGCGGCGTGTCCTGCCTTTACTGCAGACACGATGGAACTGAGTGAACACCTCCTACTCCTGTATTCATATCTCAGGTTTGCGTCATCTGGTATGAAATATTTCTTTGGTTGCTTAAGTTAGGTGATACTTGTTTCTCCTAATCTACATAGATTGTCTGAGCCTACTAAATTGAGGTCTAGTTAAAACTAGAGCCCAAACTACCACAGGGACCTAGTTACACCCTGTAATCCCTCAAGCACCAGCACCTCTCCCAGCAGCCCATGGCAGAACCATTCGCCTGATCTTTAGACGACACCATTTCTGCAGACCTAGGAAGAAGCCTTTCCTACCCTTCCTGGAGAAAGAAGGTGAGCAGGTTAACGATTCCATCTCGTAGAAATATCCCCTTTGCTTCAGAGGCTGACAGACGCAATGTCAAGTGGCCCAGCCAAAACTTCCATCCCACCGTATCCCACTGCCCAGCCTGCCCCAGAAAGGGGCGGCCTTCCCTCTGTTTGAAGCACACTGCTGCCCAGTGAAGCCTCCACTACTGCGGTTTAGCCAGGTGCGAAGGGCCTGTGCTGGAGACGTGGCCAGTGCCCATCTGTGTCTAGGCGAGATACAGGAGGCACTGAGCATCTGGAGTGGCACTGCCCCGCACAGGCAAGGCAGACACATGCACGCACTGCTGCGAACCCCCAGGGAATGAAGCAGGAGGTGTCCATGACCTGCCGTTCCTCGGAAGAAAAGTGGACAACCTGATGTGGGCAGGATCTGAAGAGTGGACCCATTAGCTAGGAAAAGGGTCCTGCTCCCTCACAGGCACAATAACATCCACCCGCGGGCGGGACACAAGGGGCGGGGATGGGAGATACTGGCGCAGCCACAGAACCGGCCACATCGCACTGCAACGGGGCGGCCACCGCCAGGGAACACACGGACCTTCCCGAGGGCTGCGGGAAGAAAACCGCTGCAAGGGGATCCTGACTGGCCGCGGGCGCTTCTGCCCTGGAGGCGGGGAAGGAAGGGAGGGAAGGAGGGAGGGACAGACGCAAGTCAGCGGAGGAAGCAGGGCAGCTAAGGAGAGAAACGGGGGAGGGAGGAGCCGGTTTCCTCACCCGCCCCGGCGAGCGGGAGGAGGGCGAGAAGGAGGCGGGCTTTCCTTCTCCTTCCGTCGCAGCTGTGCGCGATGGCGAGCGGGGTGAGGAGCGTGGCGCGCGTTTGCGTTCCGCGGTGGGAATGTCGCCCGGGGGAGCGCGGAAGGTCTGGCGCGGGGCAGGATGAGGTGGCGAGCCGTGTCCTGTCCTGTCGTGCCGAGGGGCTGCCCCGGCCGGGCTGCAGGCTCCGGCCGCTCTGGCCGCCTCGGCGCTGCCAGCGGGGGCCGGGACACGGGTGATGCCCCGGCGGGTCCGCGCTCCCACCACACGCATGTGAGGCGTTCGGCGGTGCTGCTATTCACGCGTGGGAGACTCCTGCTGAGTATTTGCAGGATCGGGAGCGCAAACACACACGCGTTGCTCTCCGCTGTGTCGGTGCGAGTTTTGTGGATCTGAGGGTGGCGGCGATGGAAGGAAGGACAAACAGAAGACCTTGAGCCTTTGTGTTTTTCCGTTGGTTTGGGCAGGTGTGGCCGAATGGGCTTGAAGGAGGGGGTAAAACGCGACCCCGTGTGCTCACGGAGCCGCTGCCTGGCGGGTTCGCTGCCGGAGCAGTCCGGACCGCTGCTGGTCCTGTGCCCAAGTCCGGCCCCCTGTCCGTGCCCGGGCCCGGGCGGGATGGCCGGGATGGCTGGCCCAGGCGCTCCGGGCTACTCAGACGGTGGTTTCGGAGCAGGCAGGGCAGCTTGATTTCGTCCCGAGTGAGGAAGCTGATGGTGTGCACAGCTGCAAGCAACCCAATACTGTGCTGCTGGACTAGTGTGCTAATCGGGAAAATGAAGAACAGGTGGAGGTTGGTGGTTTGAGGGTTTTTTTCCCAGTTGTTGTCTTCAAGATTTTCAGCAAAGCAAGAGCAGAAAGCTTTGAATAATGAGAGAGCAGAAGACGAGGCTTTCCTGATACCCACTCTGAATAGTCCAGGGGTCTTCGTGGCTGTGTGAAGTGTCTGCAGTTTCAAAAGCCATCTTCTCTAAAAGTTTCTGAATCACAAGTTATCTTTTCAAAGTGTGCTTCCAGATGTGTACTCTTAGTTTTAGGAAGATCAGAATTTATCAGGTATGGAGACTTTTTTCCTCCTCTCTTTAGTTACGTGTTTAACTAAGCTTGCAGAAATAGACTGCAGGAATGCACAGTGTCCTGTGCAACAAGTGATGACTTAATGAGGGGAGGATGAGGCATGGATTGAAAACCAGTAAATGATTTACCAAATGAGGGCTCCTCTTGCACTTTGTGCTTTGAATTTAAGTTTTTTTGGCAGAACCTTTGTTAGATTTAGAGATTGTGACTGATAGCTCACACTGTGATTCCACAGTTAGTTACTGTGGTACGTTCTGTGCATTTTTGTCATTTTTATCCTGGTATTAAAAAGCAGAACAAGGAGATTTCACAGTTCTAGGTTAAGGGTGTTTCTGTCTAATCTAGACCCCTCTTTGCTGTAGGGATAGGTACCTGTTTCCTGTTACAAAACTTTTAGGGTCTGCAGTATTTATTTTACCAAGTTTAAGCCAAGGTAAACATCTGCAGTTCTGCTGTTACAGTTAAAGTGAGGATTGTAACTGGTTCTGGCAAAGTCTGATATTGTTTATTGTACAACAGAAATACTACAGAAAGTTATAAACTTAGCCATTACTTTCTCCTGATCACAGGTAGTGATTCAGACCTGAAAAGTGCAACAGGTGATCTTGGCACTGTTATTTCTTCCAGACAGTTTAATTTTAAAAAGACTGTGTGACCGTATGTCTGGTCTTGGGAATTTGCATTAATCTCCTTTCAATGATTCTGTGGGAACACCACAGCTGTTTTGAACACACAAAATGTCATTTTATTCTATTGGTTTATAGTGCATGCTATGAAATGCTTTATATTTCCAGTAGCAATGGCTTAGATGTTGTTTGCCTGGAAGAAAATTAGTGCAAGTCTCTGGTATAACTGAATTATTCTAAAATACCTGCACACTGTCCTGCAGTAGATTGCAGAGTTCCAAAGCAGTCTAGTCTGTGAGAGCATTCCTCATCAGGTTTTATGTATTTGATTTCACAACTTGTCTGTGTGACATTTAGGAAGCTATTCAATACCATACTTGCTGAAAGATGTTGTTTGTCAGAAAATAAAATACGGATTATTTGATACACTGCCCATTTCATCCTGAAGGACAGACCTGGAGTCATCTTTGTACAACTGACCTCTGAGGGTATTCCAAATACTTATCCTTTTAGCACCTGAAGCACCTCTAGATTGTATGGCTGTAACACCTGCAGATTTTCTCAGTTGGTTGTGCATATGGACCTGTTAATAGGATTTAAAAATCCAAAAGTTCTGCTGTTCCATCCAGACTCTGCACCATTTGGCCTGAAAAGCTTCCTGAGATGTTTGGGATGGTTGCAGAGCAGGATTTATCACAGTGGGTGCTGCAAGCAGCTGAGACTTGGTGACAGTAAATCCATGCACAGTCATTCACTGACAGTGGCCTTACAGCAAAGTCTCTCTGGTCCCCCTGGGTCATTGGAGGGCTCTGCATGTCAGCTGCATGCACACGCATCTCCTTGCCAAAATCCTACTCAGAAATCATAAGGAATTCACTCTGGATGTGGGTCTTGGACCATTACGTGACCTCCAGTTTCCTTTATGACTTTCTTAACTTCAAACACTCTGTGCTTAAGGACACATCTGAAACGAATGCCAGTCTCTTACTTTAAACCCCCATTTTTATTATGCAATCTTTCCATTCCTGTTGCTCACTTCACTGCAGTATTTGAGTGTCTGCTAAGCACTCCCAGGCTTAGTGTATTTTTTGCTCAATAAGAGAATGACATCCAAATTCAGGTCTTGGTTTGCTCATTATTATTTAGCTTCCTGAAAGCAAATGTGGGGCAATTAAACCTTTGTGTTGAAATTACGAATTTCAGATCTGGGATTCTTTCCAAAAGCCAGTAGTGTTTCTCTTATTTTCTCACTTGGCTGAAGAAGAATTATTTTAAATGAACCATACAACAGATGTCCTTTTTTGTTGTTTTTGGTTTTGTCTTCTAGGTTATTAAATGCAAGGCTGCTGTTGCCTGGGAGGCAGGTAAACCTCTCTCTATTGAGGAGGTGGAGGTTGCTCCACCAAAAGCTCATGAAGTTCGTATCAAGGTAATTAAATCAGCTGTTAGCTATATATACTGTATTTTGGGAGACTAACTATTAAAGCTGAGCAATTTGCCAATAGAAAAAATGTTAAATAGATAGCATTCATTAATTCATTAATATGTCAGCTGGCTTTACAAAGAAGAAAATTATGGTATTTAAATCTTCTGTTTATGAAAACTACTTTTCATTTCTGCTGGTTTCACTTCACAATCTGGTCTAAAGATAATGGCTAAGCTTAGGGATCACTTCCAGTTGTTACAGACTAAACTCCACAGGACATCTGGGTTTGGAACACCTTTGATCTTGTTTGAAGTGCAGCAGCTTGTGAGTTACTGCAGCTGTGTAACATGCTGGATTTTACTTCAGTCTGGCCATAAGTTACAGCTGCTGAGCTGCAATTGGTCTCTTGGATTCCCTATCCCCAAGTTTCTGATTTCATCAGGATTTCCCAGTAGCCTATATCTGCCAAAAAGTGTACATTAAGGTCAAACTTACTTCTGTGCAAAGCACATAAAACTTCTCTGCATAGTGCCTAAGACTATGGATTTATTTATTTAAGTTAAACTGGATCAATGCAGTACTGAGAGGTCTGCATGGTCTCCTTGGTAATTGTACCTTTGACAGACTGACTAAGTTCAAATCTGAGATGCTAACCTACTTTGAGATGACTTGGAGTACTCATTCCTAGCTTTAGGAAATCACATGTACTCTCTTACCCCTTTCAATGTCAGAATTCAATTGATGGAAATAATGGAAATGTACTATCATGACTTTATTATTTCAAAGCAAGAAAAGTGCTTTGCCAAGAGTTTAAATATAAGCTGACAGAACTGGTAAATTTGATCCAGCCATCGTTCTGAATTTCTGACCAAAGGGAGTTACTTAGATCTGTGCTACTGTTCTCTTCTTTGGGGTGTCTCAGATTATATATTTTCTCACAGATAGTTGCCACTGCTGTCTGTCACACTGATGCCTATACTCTGAGTGGTGCTGATCCTGAAGGATGTTTCCCTGTGATCTTGGGACACGAAGGAGCCGGAATCGTAGAGAGTGTGGGGGAAGGAGTAACAAAAGTAAAGAAGGGTAAGAAAATACCTTAAAAATTTTCTGCCTTCCCTAAAAGTATTACTTTATTTCAAAGCCAACTGTCAAATTGGGCCGCTGAAATGCTGCATTGCAGGAGTTAATATTATGTTTTTTTTCTGGGGTGTATGCATGTGTAGATTCCTTTGTCTGTGAGCTACAACACTAATCTATTCAATATGCTCTTGGTTTAATGCTTGAAAGAGCCCAGTGTACACATTTCTTGCTCCAAATCAGATCAATATGTAGTTAGAAGAGGGTTGGGTTTTTTTATTTTTCCAAATGGTATTTTTTATCTTTTGGTTTAATTAAAGGGCTTATAGAGTTTAATTATGTCTTTCACTGTTGATTTGGGGTTGTTTTGATTTATAGTAACTTTGCTATTTGTTCTGGAACGATGAATTTCTGATGGGCTGTCTGCTCAGACATGATTGAAGTGATATACCTAGCACTCCATAAATTATACTACTGTATACTGTAAACAGTTTTTAATACACAGGTTTTAAGTGAACACAAGTTCACATAAAAACAGTGACAATCAAGTAACTTCATTTTCAGAATGCCTTACTTGGCTCAGTAACTAGTCACATGGTATTTTTTTCTTAGGGGACACTGTTATCCCTCTATACATCCCCCAGTGTGGAGAGTGCAAGTTCTGTAAGAATCCTAATACAAACCTGTGCCAGAAGATAAGGTCTGTATGGCTTTTTTTTTTTTCAACAAACAATATAGTATTTGGTCAATGAATATCTGTTTTAATTATCAGAAGTAATTGGCAGGAGTTTTCTTCAAAAGGGAAATGTTGATGCGTCATTTAATGACTTGAAAATTACATGGTTTAGGAGGCAGTTATACACTATTTTTCATTCTTATTTATTTTTTTTCTTTACTTCCCCTTAAATAAATCTGTTTCTCTGTTTTCATGTATGTGAATGTGTAAACTGCTAGCTTTGTCCCCAGGTTTGAAAAGCTGTATTTAATCCATACTTAAGGGAAGATCTTCAGGGAATTTAGCTCTTGGGAATGAACACTAAAGCTTTCAAGTGGTGTAACATTATACAGATAGCTCTTTTTTTTCCCTAACGCTTGCTTCCCAGATAAATTTCCAGCTCCTATCCTGAAAGAAAGCCTCCCAAACCCAAAGAAAGGCCTCAATGACATCACTGACAGGTGCTATTCAAGGGAGGGTGCTGAAGGAGGTGGAGATGACAGTGTGGTATCAAGGCACAAGCAGTTAGCATTGGTAGCTAACAAGGTCAGCATGTTAATAAACTCCATTTCTTTCATTGCTTCCATGGAGGAATAAATAGCACGAAGTGTTAGGAGTTTAGCACCTAATTTCTGTGAACTCCTAGATTTATTGAAATGTTTAAAATGTAAATGTGCAAATATGCAGCTGTCTCTCTGTGCTGCTGAGTGGGTACTTTCTGGTGAGAGTATTTACTGCTTAAAATGCTGACTGCAGTTTTCTGGTTTTGCCTTAAGAATTACTCAAGGGAAAGGAGTCATGCCTGATGGTACCAGCAGATTCACCTGCAAAGGAAAGCAGATTTACCATTTCATGGGGACCAGCACCTTCTCCGAGTACACTGTGGTAGCTGATATCTCAGTAGCCAAGATAGATGCTGCAGCACCTCTGGATAAAGTGTGCCTGCTGGGTTGTGGCATCTCCACTGGCTATGGGGCTGCCATCAACACTGCTAAGGTAAGGGCTGTGCTTGTTGTACACATACCTTAGGGACTAGATTAGGACTGTAAACATCATGGACCGAATTTGTGTTTCTTCTTACTCTTCAACTGATGAAGCTTAGCTAAGAATTTTTAACTTCTTAATAGAGGGCAGATCAGGTTAGAAGAACCTGATGCCCTTTAGAGGAAATATAGGTATTCTCCATTACTTTTGGTACCAAGTATCTATAAATTACTTTTCCAATTTATCTTCCTCTTGCTGCAAGTGATTCTGATCGTTTGAAGCTCACAGTGAGACAGAGTTGGTAGGTGACTGTACATGAGTCTCGGGCAGGTTACAGGAGCAGAGTCTTTGGGCAAAAAGAAAAGCTCAGTACCTAAAGAGCTTTCTGGATGTAATCTCTATATAGTTTCCCTTATCTAAGTGATTAAGTGTCATAGCCATATATATTTTTTTCTAGTTTTTCCTTTGTTATAGACTTCTTAACCTGTGTTTCCCACTCACATGAAAGGATGGCCTTTTTCTGCTGCTCATGACTTTATTCTTACTCCTAGGTGGAGCCTGGCTCTACATGTGCTGTCTTTGGTTTAGGAGGAGTTGGGCTGGCAGTTATTATGGGCTGTAAAATAGCAGGCGCATCCCGGATCATTGGCATCGACATTAACAAGGATAAGTATGCCAAAGCTAAAGAGTTTGGAGCTACTGAGTGCATCAGCCCTCAGGACTGCAAGAAGCCCATACAGGAGGTGCTGGTTGAGATGACTGACGGTGGTGTGGACTATTCATTTGAGTGCATCGGCAATGTTGGAGTCATGGTGAGTGCTGCCTGACAGGAGTGCCTAGAGGGAGGGACTAGGCAGCTGCCACTTCGCTGCTCAGCTAAATAGCAAATGAGCTGCTTTCTTACAGAAAACATGCCACACTCATTGGTTTTTTTAAGTAGTAATGATAACTGCTATGACTAAAAAGGATAACTTGTGTTCAATCCTAATTACATAATGAAAGCAACTGCTGCTTCTTGGGTCGAAAATGGCACTTATAATTTACAAATTTTTTTCCTTAATGGGATTTCTTTGAAATCTTGAGTTTTTGTAAATTGACAGTTGAAAAATTAAGAAAACTTGCATGAATTATATTGTACAATGAATAGTAAAATCTCAGGGACCACTCAGTATTTCCCTAATTCCTCAAGCAATTCATTTCACCGTTGGAAATGCAGAAGTATTACTGAATGGAGGGCTATGTTTTCAGGAATTACAACAGCATTTCTAACCGTCAGTAACATGGTCTGTGATTACAGTTTATCCCAACTCTCAGTGGGAGTTCAGAGTGACTTCTTTGGAAGCCAGATGGGATATAAAAAGTGCAAGGTGAACCTTTAACAGTATAAGGAATCTGAACCAATGGAAAACTTAATGTAATTTTCAGTGCATTTCTTGTTCCTTAAATACGGATGTGGCGTAATTAACTGGGGGAAGGGAAGTGCAACCTGTGGAAGCAGCATAGACATTAGCACTAAATGCTCTGCTTTGTCCTGTCTGTGAAGAGAGCTGCGTTGGAAGCCTGCCACAAAGGCTGGGGAGTCAGTGTGATAGTTGGAGTAGCTGCTGCTGGCCAGGAGATCTCCACACGGCCATTCCAGCTAGTAACTGGGCGGACATGGAAAGGGACTGCATTTGGAGGTAAGTCTCTTGTGGTATGGGGATAAAAATAACTGCCTATGGGTTAAAGCTGGGAAGAACACACTACCTCATTTTTGTTTGTGCAAGAAATGTACTACTGACAGGCTATTCATAAATAAAAGTCTTTGTCCTAAAAGACTTTTAAAAATCTGTTACTCCTACAGACAGAGTACAAATTAACACATTGGTATGATCTCACATGTTTTGAAGACAGAGTATATCTATATGCTATTCAATATTAAAAGAATGGTATAGAGAGACTGCTTTGTAACCAAGTGAAGATTTGGTTCAGTTTGGTCCAGTGACAAGACCTACTCTTTGGGGAGATGGGAACTCAATTCAGTATGTTTGTGTTGCTTGACCACTAAGGAAATTGTGGGGATGAGAATGTGCTATAAAGACCTTTAAAATAAAAAAGTAACAAGTACTTGATACGTAATTTCTGCTGGCAACCCAAAAACACGTTGATGTTTTTACAGACACTGGTAACTTGGGAATTTAGTAATTGCTGAAGTTCACAAAAGTATTCAAACTTGGAATTATTACACTGATCTTTGTTCAAGTAATACCAAACTTAATTGGGTTATAAAGATACACAGGAGCGCTGATAGAAATGCCAAGTGTATGCTTTCCTGGGTGAGGGCTGCTGTTACACTGAATGCTGAAATACCTGGTGAAACGCCTGTGCACTTTCGTATGTTTGGCTAAGGGGTGCTTTTGGCAGACCTAGTGGTCCTCTTGCATTCCTGGGGTAGGAGGGACTAACATCGCCCTCATCTCAGTTCCTTTTCGTATTGATCACACAAGTTCCTGTGTAAGGGTGTTTTTAATTTTCTGAGATGTGTGGAAAGGGGAAAAACCAAGGCATGCTTTCTTTCTTTCAGGCTGGAAGAGTGTAGACAATGTGCCAAAACTGGTGACTGAGTACATGTCCAAAAAGATCAAGGTTGATGAGTTTGTGACTCACACCCTGCCTTTCGACAAAATTAATGAGGCTTTTGAGCTGATGCATTCAGGAAAGAGGTAATATTCCTATTATTGAAAGGTGTAGAAGACATTTCTTACTGTCAAAATACAGATTCCCTGCCCACTGTCACATTGTAAATGGCGAGGCTAAAGGATGACATATACCATGCACTTTCCTTCTGAGAAAATGACACTTTTTCTGATCTTCCAGGCATGTGCTAAACACAGGCAGAGAGTAGAATGTAAGCAACAGTGTGAAAGGGACATACACATTGTTTAAAGCTCATAAAGGGGACGAATCAGTCTCATGCTTTTAACATTGCTAGAACATTTTTCCTCACAAAAAGAAAGGTAATGAGAATGAAGGAGAATTCATGTTAATACACTTTTGCAAGTCATTAAGCTATTAGTCGATTTGAATTAAATAAAGCTATTAGCCTATTTTAATTAAATAGTAGATTTCAGTATATTTTCAAATTATTTATGGTAGATTGCCAGCACAGTCACTTGAAATGATCTTTTAACATGCTACATTGTAAAATTTTTTCCCCTCTGGTTGGAACTGGGGTAGAAGGTTCATATGATGCATTTGTACTTCTTCACATACAGCAGTTCCTGCCTTTATTAAGATAAATGGCAATTTGGACTGTTTATATTGCAAACTTGGACCATACCTGTATAAAGCTTTCTAGTGAAGCCCTCTATCACATATTGAAGTGACCCTACTGCTGGTTAAAAAACCTGCTGGTGTGTGATGAGCCTTGCTGCACTTAGAGCAGTGTACTCTGCAAGTGCTGATCAACTGCAAGAGCAGTGCCGAGTAGGGTATTCTGATAGGAGGATGCGTTTGCACTAATGCAGGCAACTATGTTTATCCATATTTAGGTTCATCTGCAGATGGATAGTTATAAGCATTATCTCCAGACACCAGCATGGTCTTTGTATTTAATCTCTATATCTGTATCTATGTACTGTGCATAACTTTCTCAAAAGTAGTAACTTTATGTGCTTTATCTTGTGATTCCTATTTTGGATAAATTGGTTAACACTAACTGCATTTGTTACAATTGGAAACAATATATTGATGCAATTTCATCCAGTAGTTAATCCCTTTCCCTGTTACAAACTTCTGTATTATTTCAGTGCTTTATTCTTACATGAGCATGTCCTAGGAAACTAATAATCAAAGTTATGTAGCATTTTCCAAGCAGACAAGAGGGAATGCCTGTAAATATTCTTGTTCCTGATCAAGCTTCTTGGCTAGCTACTGAACACTGACATGTAGTTTGAAAAAGCATCCACTTTGAGTGCATTTTACTGGAGGAGAGACTAAAAAAACCCCAGAGATAACAAGCATTACAAACCCATTTTTAACCAGGATTTTAATTAAATATAATAGGCATATGTGTAACTTCATTCTTAAAAAAAGACAGATGTTAAAATATGTCTCAGCAATGAAAGGCAGGGGAGAGATGAGGAGAAAATGGACTTGTAACTTTTTTTTTCTTTTCCATTTTAAGCATTCGAACTGTCTTAAAACTTTAGAGCCCGCTGTGGACTTAGATGGCCAGCAACATGGTAACTGCCTTTTTATAATGGAACTTCTAATAGAAGATAGAATCAAGCAAATGAAAACTCACTGGGACGAGGAAGACTACATATTTTAGGGTGAGCATTCTGAGAATTAAGTTACACAAAATGGTTAACTACTGAATAGCATTACAGAATTAGTCCTGGTTGTGGAACTTCTGTATTCATTCTTCAAATTCAATACTGGCTAACTCAATCTACTTAATAAAAGCTTCTTTCTAAACAGTGTTGGAATTATTAAGCACTGAGAGTGTGACTATGGTTGTTGTGTCCTACTTGTTTTTCTCGAGTGATTTTACAGTGTGTTGTGGAAGAGAGTTCTTCAGTCAGTAGCAAATGATATGGGATTCACTGCACAAGGCAGTTTGCTGAGCACAGCTGAGGGGAGAAGCAGCATTGATTTGCTGCAACTGCTGAGAGTGGCCAGAACTCCAGCAGTTCTCGAGCTTCTGAGGCTATTCTGGAACTACAGTGGATGTAGCATCCAGCTAAACCTTGAAGCCAACTGTAGAGCAGAGAGTGGTTGGATATATGACTTCAGTGTCAAGGTACCAGTGTTCACTTGGGAGGTTCATATTTTGCCTTATTTCCCACTTGTCTCGTTGGCGGGCCTCTTTTAAAGATCATAGCATGCACTACTCTAGTCACTTGCTCTGGTATGTCCTCCAAAACTTCAGTAGCACAGTTTTGCCATTTTTGTCAAGTTCTACAAACATTGTAGCCAACACTGCAAAAACAAACAGTGTGGAATTGCTACCTCTAGTCAGAAACAGGATCCATGCCATTGAAGGAGGAAATGCTGCTATTGAAGCAAGAGTCTATTCTTGAGGGGTGCAGGGGAACAACAGTGTAGAGCATTGTGTGATGCAGGCTTCAGGGTTTTGTGGGTTTTTTTTCCTCTGTCAGAAGGGAGGGGTTAAAGTCTCAGTTTTGCAGTTGCAGATCACTATTTGAAGTGATCTGATTGGATAAATTGTTTTGTATTGAAACCTGGAAGCAGTGCTTCACAGCCAGAAAAACAATGAGGAACAGATTGCAAAACAGAGGAAGACTAGCCAGTTAGAGAATTTAGATACATGACAACTCAGTGTTTCTCAGTGAACCAAGGACACTGATTAAGAGAGAAGTTTCATGTTTTAAAGAAGCCTGGTCAAAACAACTGTTACAGAGAATGCTGAATGCAAACTGTAATCTTAGAAGAAATTCCTTCTGACCACTAACAACTACCTTGCCCCAAGACACTGCTATGCAATGGGGACCATTACATCCTTTCATCTGTCATTAAAAAGACATCCCTAGAGCATTCTGAAAATAGTTGAGGTAGCTGCATTTTTACCTTTTATTCAGATACTAAAGAACAAATACGAATGTCATTCAATTTTGAGCATCAGGAAGAAATAAAAAGTGAATTTGTATCAGGAAAGTGAGCCCTCCAACACAGCAGTGAACTGATTCTCAGTACCTTGTAGCTCTAGGAAAGCTGGCTGAACATCAGAAAATTCAGTTGGAAGTCTGCTGTTAGGCTGTTCCTGCAAGGGTATTCTATTTATAAAATACAAGATGGTATCAATACAATATTAGCCCAACATCTTGGCAAAGTATCCCCCAGGTGGATCTAACAGATTTTAAAATACTGTAACAGTTGTTCCTCTATGCTGCATGGGCTAGATCAAGCCCATGCAACCACAACTGCATTACATTACCACTTCAGAGAATCTGGAGTGTTTGTGGGAAGCTGGTCTTATAATACCATGGTAAGTGAATGGCAGACATTTAGTGATACCAGAGCACGTGGCTCAAAGACATGCAGCTCCTTCCCAGCCTGAAGAATTGATGTCCTGGCACCATGGAGCAGAGCTGCCAAACTACTTTGTCCTGCAAAGCACTTGACTGAATGGAGTGCATTTGAAATAGTTTTTCTGAAGTTGTTGAGCAAACAACAGCACTCAAACACAAGAGCTTGTACCCCGTTTTTGGTGGTCAAGGTACTGTACTGAACTGCACCATCTAGATAATGGTAAGAACTTCAATGGACAAAAATTCTTCACCAAATGACTGTACATCAAATGTGCATGTACTCTGCTGGCTGTCATGTAAAATATGCAGTTTGTCTCCTCATTTTGTTACTTTTATTCAACACTATCTATCAAATCTTCTCTCCTTAAATATTCATGTCAAGTTGCAGAAACGGCATGAAGAATTTCCACACTCTTACATGACAGTAAAGGGCAAATACTGTAAGATACTGTTTCTGAACTAATTGCAGGATTGGGGTTTTGGTCAAAGTGTATATAATTTTTTAAAACGGCATTAGAAAGTAGATTTAAGTTGGGTTTTTTATTTGTGTAAGTGGACCTATAAGAATCAAAAATAGTTAATTTCCCCAATCCAGTCAGCATGAGTCTAATATGTAATGTTCAAGCAAAGACACAGATAGGTGAAAATAGCTTTTCACATTTTTTTATTTAATAAATTTTGTTCTTGAGGCTGATGTACCATCTCATGTTAAAAAAACTGGTGTAGATGCTAACTAAGCTTTCCACAAATTTAAAAATGCTGTAGTAGTATGGGCTCAGTATAAGCAGTTATCATGCTGTGATTTCAATTTATTGGCACAAATGCATAGCATCATAGATTGCCTGTATTAAAAATGCGCAGCACTAAATTTGGTTGTGTTGGGGCAACAACAAAGAGGTATTCAAGTGGCACATGTGTGGGTTTAATGGTGAGTTCTAACTGGTTGCATGCACCTACCACTGAGGCTTGCACTTCTGCAAGCAAACCTGGCTATAACTGAAAATTCTATATCCAGTTTTGGATTACAAAAAAAAGAAGGGGGGGAAAAAAAAAGCTCTTTCTGTTAAAAGCAGCTGCAACTTTTATTTTATAGACCAAAAATGAAGCCCCCCCACCATCATACACACACACATAGAAAAGGCAAGACAATTGTAGCCATTCAAGTGAATGATATGGTGGGCAAACCTCCAGGAAAGTCACCTCCCCAGTACATCTCATTCAACACATGTAATTCCACTCGAGTACTACAGTCTGTTTTGTTAAAAATCTATACACACACACACACACACACATGCACGCACACACGCTCTATATGCATCATTTCAGGTCACTTTACTGCATAATTAAAAACAAAGGTAATGAAAACATTGCAATTATACTCTTAGAGCAACAGAGGTCTGAGGCACTGAGGGCAGAGAAGACATTTTCCAGCAAATTTGGGAGTACACAAGTCCAATTCTATGAAGCACTAACCCCTTTCCCCCACCTAAATTCTCAGTGCCAAGGGGAGCCAAGGGTATGCAGTACTTCGTGTTCTTGGGTCTGTGGTAACAAATCCACCATACACCTTGTAAAAGGTGTGTTTTATGCCCATGATTGTATTATTTAATGTCTGCCTTGGCTTAACTATTTCTTGCATTACAGTGGTGTAAGACTAAGTCTGCAGTGGGGTGTGAAAAATTTTTCATTGCAATTCAAAGAAAAATAAATCCCCTCAGCAGAAACAGCAAAGATGATGGAAGGGAAGTGAGCATGGAGGAAAAAAAAGGATAGAGAGAAGAGAGGCCTAATCAGTTCTCCTTAACGTAATGGTTTCCAGCTCATCATTACCCATAAAAGGGATATTTATACTAACATTGCCCACTCCATACCCAGTTTGAGGAAAAAATGTTCAGTTTTCTTAGCTGCCTCCCTAAGACTTTCCAAAAGCATGAAACTCACTCAACTGAGCGGGAGGAAACAACCCGTTTAAAAATTGCCAAAAGAAAAAAAATACAGCATTGAACACATCTCATTTTCACACACTCAGACCTGTTTTGAGATATATACTCATTTCACTGTAAGTCTTGCAAATCCAATCCCCCACAGCTACTGTGGATGTACCTTTAAAAAACGCCCCACAGTTAACACACGTAGGGATCCCATGAATCATGGGACCTTTTTGGTTCTTGTTTCATTCCTATACCTAGGCAAGTCTGATACATCAGCTTCACCAGATTATGGAGCAGGAGGCTGCCTGGAAGTACTGCTTCCCCAAGAAGCAGCTTATTCCAGGGAGCTGCATAAAAAATGGAATTTATTGATTTTCTCTGTAGGAAGCCCATACTGTCAAATCTCCAGCAAGAGAAACAAGTCCTGCCATTAACACAGTGTCACCTACAGTTGCAATCACCCCAGCAGCCATCAGCAGAGAGATGGGGACAGAAGTAAAGGTAGCCTGCTCTCGGACGTGTGTGTCTTTCTCCCTTCTGCCCCTTCCCAACTGATGAACAAGGCCCAGCCCAGAATGACAGTATCTGCAGAAGCAGGAGCAAGTCTTTGGAACTAGAAATGCTTAAAATCTCAGGTGCCACTCATATACCAAGAGCAACAGGGCACACTGAAGTGGTGAAAAAACCTGGTTCCCAAAATATCAAGTCCCGGTGGGAAAGGTTACCCACCCTTTTCTAGCTAGTATTGTGGCAGCAACAGAAGCAATTGTGGATCTAATTGGAAGAAAGGTGCTAAAGAGATAATTGAAGAAAAAAGAAAAATATAGCGTGAGTGTTGTAGGTAGGAGGAAAGCAGGAAATTCTTTAAATTCTTCTCTGCTTTACCAGACATAGGGTCAGGTTCTTCAAGGTATTCCTCTTATCTACAATCACTGAGAACAAACTAAATGATGAAACCTTTCTATTCTGTACTCTTAAAAAAATGCATAGTACAGAGACAAAAAATATAGGCCTGCACCATTCCGATCTCCCTGCTCAGCCTGGACTCTCACTGGGACATGAAATGGGGCCGAATGCTGTCCAGCCGCCGGGTCAGGATCTCGCAGCCTGTGTCGGTGACCAGCAGCGTGTGCTCAAACTGCGCTGATCGCTTCCCGTCCCTCGTCACTGCAGTCCAACCGTCAGGCCACGTCTCGTCTTGCCAACCACCTAAAGACAGAAATGGTCACTTTTGGCCAGTTTTTAAGTAAAAGGTATCAGTTCCACACAGAGAAATTAAAAAAATCTTTCAACTATACAGAGCATAACCAGCACCCGATTCCATCACTACTTAAGAGTAAACAAGAGTAACCATTTTACTCTATTGCTAAATTGCTCACCTTCACAGATCATTGGTTCAATTGTAAATACATGACCTGGCTTCATGACTCCAACTGCCTTATTTTCTGCAATAAAATAAACACTCAAGTTAGAAAAAGGGATACCATCTTAGTAAATGAATGAAACCTTGCCCTAGAAGAATACAGCAGAAATACTGTAATTCAGACAAGCCTTTACAAGATGACCTGTTCACTTGTCTGTTTTTACTTCTACATTGAGATTTCCTTTAATTCTTTCCTTCTCCCCATCCTCCAACACTGCAACATTTACTCAAGGAGCTTAAAATTAATTGGTGTCTCTCTCCAACAACTAGAATTTCAACTCTAGCTCTATAAAAACACTGAACAAATGTAATACAGGAACTTCTGCACACTTATAATGAAAAACATCAATAAAAAACTCCACATAAAAATAAGAAGCACTTAAAATACTCAGAGAAGGCTTGAAACATCCTTATTTGTTTCCACTGAGCCATTTGCTCCAATAAATGGTCAAAATATGATAGCAGTCAAGTAATCCCATGACTCCATTTATAAAAGACACATTGCCCCTCTCGTTACTCTGGGTAATGGGGTCAGAATAGTGTCAGAGTTATAATGCTATGTTCTTTAGCCAACATAAAATAGCAAAGAATTTCAAGGCATCCAGGACAATAACACAGGAGCTTTCTGATGTTATATGCACCAAAAATGTTTATGTGGAGGCACATGAACTGAAGCACAGCATCATTAACTCCAAGCTAGTTTGCTGCTGCAGACGATTTGCACCAATTTTTACACACAGATTCCCCATCCCCCTGTCTAACTCTTAATTTTGTAAATATATTAAACTGCCTAAATCACCTAGAGGCCTTAAAAATCTCAGATATCAAGCTGCCACAAAGGCAATCAGAATATTTTTCTTTTACTTAAAGGGTCTTATCTTTATCTCAACCATCTGCTGGTATTTCTTGTCCTGATACTTACATTTAAGTTTCTGGTCTTCTCCATCTGACCAAATTTTGTCCTTTATTCTCTGCACTTTTCCTGTTTTTGTTAAATAATTTAAAGGCTTTTAAAATGAACTTTTTGCTTTCCGAACTCATTTCATAGTAGGCAAAAAAAATAAGCAGCATCATTCTTTTTTTTTTTCATTTCAAGAGCCTTTAAGTCCCTCAGATCTTTCCACATTGTTTTTGCTGTGGAACTGCATTTAAAAATATCAGAAAAAAATACCAGCATCTTTCTTTTCGGGAATGGGCATATTTGCTCAATGGGGAAAAAAAAGTTCAAAGTTCCAAACAGCCTGGAAATATAGAAATTTCCTTTTTCTTGGCTTGAATTTTAATTGGTATAAAATGCTCTCCATCTCCAAAGAACCCAGATTTTCTTAATTTTACACACCAAAAAGTAAACACCAGGAATTTTGATGTGCCTTTACCCCACAATTAACATTTTCTCTGTTCTCTGAAAAAATAACTTGGGGAAATGGTAACATGAAAAGTCAGGAATCAACAAGCTACAACCATAAACGTGGCTCATTAGGAGATGGGAAGATGAAAGCACCTGTCATGTCTGAGGAAATAAGTGTCCTATAAGGGAAGCTTTACAGCTGAAGTGGGTGTGAACTGTTCATCACAGCTTCACTGGCATTTATTCTATTCCTAGTTGTCCACTGGCACTTAAGCTTCCCTCCTTTGCCTCTGTGGATACTGTTTCTTAGTCCTGCTGGAAGAATTGTTACTGGGCCATGAGCATTTCCAAAAGCCAATACTGCTGAGGGAATAGTTATTCCTCCTCTGCCACACACGGTAAAGAAGTTTCCAGCAGCACCAGATCACAACACTCAAACGAAGAAAAGTAAAAAAACAGGATCCAGATTCAGACACAACAGCCATCTCTACTATTCAAAAAGCTTTTTATTTACATCTGGAAATGGCAGTAAGTTTTTGCTTAGACCTTCTAAGGAGACAAACATTTGCCTGTTCATGTCAGACAAGAATGTCCAAGGGAATTCAGTTAAGAATTCAGGCAAAAACTCCTAGCACTCAACCAGTAGGGATGAGAACCAGCACTAACCTTTGGTGTAGGCACGGACTTTTGTTATATAATATATTCACCTTATTTAGGTTCATAAAGGATGCTATAGGCCAGAGTTTAAAATAGAAATTATTTCCCAAGTGCCAAAATGGTAACTTGATGGCAGTCAGGCAACATGCTACTTTAATAGAATATAACCAAGAAGTAAATTCAGTGCATTCATTGCAAACCACTTCTTGTCTGGGGAACAGCACAAAGGGAATGAATACTCACTGGCATAATGTGGCACATTAGGGGCTGTATGGAAAAGTTTATGGATTCCATGCCCACAGTAGCTCCGAACCACTGAAAATCCATTTGCCTGAGCGTGTTTCTGAATGATGTTTCCCAGTTCTCTGTACCGAACACCAGGTTTTACTGCAAAATTAAAGAGGTACAGATGGACATTTAGAGAGCTTTCTTTCAACATAACTAACCATCAAACACCATCTCTGCAGCACTCATGGCTTGTGTGTCCATCTGTTCTATGATTGCTTAATCCACTAAGTATATGAGTGCAATAACATGAGAGAGCAAGGAAATGGTCTCATATAAAAGAAAAAACAAGAGACAATGAAGAAAACTCCTTTTTCACAAGAACACTACTTTCTTCCTTTCATGGAGGCAAACACTCATTAAAAGGATGTCAAAGTTTGAAATTAAAACAACAAAGGACATTCAAAGTACTTGGTAAGCTCTCACCCCCTGAGCTGCAATGCTTCTGGCAATGAATGTATGAACTACATTTTAATATACACTTATCCCTCTACTCCTATGTGGAAAATGTACACAAAGGACCAAGAATGCGGGGGGGGGGCGGGGGGTGGGAAGAGGTATCTCCACTCTTAGACAAGATTCTCGGTGGCAACACTACAGCAAATAAGTATGTTCATATTCAGGGCTAACTTTTTTGACAAGCCCTTAGGAAGCCTTAAAGAGTTTGAAACACATGAAAATGGTGTGAGAAATTCACTTTGAGCACTTGGACAAGGGAGTAATAATATCATAAAAGCAACAATGTTTCATACATCAGCTAATGGAGATTCATACCAAGCGCAACCTTGAGCCACTTAAAATAAAAAAATCATGTAAATGCTTTATCAAGACCATTCAGAACTCCCTGAGTATATGTTGTTCCTTCAGGAGCCAGAGGTCCTGTGGTTGTGTGGAGCCATCTTAAGCAGAATTCACATAAAGCTAAAACTTTACATTAAGAAACCATTAGTTCAGTTCTCTGCTAATGAAAGCAACTACAAGTGAAATCCTTAAGTTGAATTTACAGAAAATAAAAAGCAATTTAGATTACTAGAATGTATATGCTTTTCCCAAAATTTAAAAAAAAAAAGTCATGTTGGGCAAGAGACTCATCTGTCAGTTTTGTACCATCCCCCTGGGACCTGACAGTACAAGCAACTCATTTCAATGCAGCCAGGAGCCCTCTGCTTCTCTCTCATACAGCTCTCCTAGTTAGAGCTCTGCTAGTCTAACACCAAGGAATTAAGGTGATTGAAAGAGGGGAGAAGTGACCCTTTTTAACAGGTGAAACACTTGCTGCCAGAATCCCTACTCGCAGGCAATGTCTAAAATCCATTAAAAATCTGCTACAGCATCTAAAACGATGGTAAAGAAAAGTTATATTGTGAATTTAAATCTCGCTATAATGAACACAAAGGGGAATTTCTGTCATAGTTTATATATCGAAGCCAGGATACAAAAAAATAAAAGAGAACACATGTAACATTTGCTATAAAAAGTACAGGAGCAAAGATAAACACTGTTCTGGTTTAGCTCTGAAAAACACAGTAGTCATTTCAGAACAGTAATCCCACATCAACAGATAATCTATTTTCTTCACAGCTCAACTCTGCAGTATGTTTTTTGGATCATACAAAGGATACATAAGGCATTGTTCCTATGGATTTCTGTCTTTTCAGCTTGGTTAGCTATCTCCAAATTATTAACCAAAGTTATGTTTATTATAATTCTTTTTCATTTATTTTTGATTAAATGCAAATTTAAAGCCTTCCTATACCCAACCTTATACTCCAGTCTTTAGATGCCTTGAAGTGAGTAAATTTTATTGGGGATTTTAAGAAGCTGCAGGGTATAAAAGATACAGATGACACAAGTATTTCCAGGGACTTAGGAGTTTTTATGTTGTTTTCTGAAGCTGAACATGACATTCTCTAGTTACCTTTCTATCTTATTGTATGTCTTGATGCAGCTGTCCTGAGTTACAACTAAGCCACATAGTTAAAGTTCTGGGGGTACTGAAAGATAGGGATCTGTCTTCTCTGGCACACAGCCACAGCTGAAAATCAAGAGTTCCTAACTTGCTTTATGAAACAACCATTGAGTTTGGCAGGGGTAAAGAGATGTGTTTTACCTTACTGGGTCACTGTGCAACACCAAATTATAAAAGTAAGGTTTTCTGAAACACACTTTGCTTGTCACATTCTCTAAACTACTCAGATCAAGATGTCTTACTCAGATATCTAACAGTCAAAAAAGCCTGTTTCCATGTAAATATCATCATCTGTGGATAAGCTCAGCATCAAGTACATTTTTCTCATCAACCCACATTCCAAACAGAAGTTGCAACCACTGCCCACAGAACTGTGCCATTTGAAGGATCACTGTATTATACAACATCCATCATCTGCTGGTGACAACACACCAAGGCTTCTGTGAGCTGCAACAGAACTCACTCTGGGCAGTGGCAAATGTGAGCACTCATGTTTGAAAACCAAAACCTTAATGCTTAAGGCTGCAGTCAAAGGGTTTACCTGCATCGATGGCTTGCATTAGGCACTCGTAAGTCGTCTGGACGAGCCTCCTCGCACCCTCATCAACTTCTCCAACATAAAACGTCTCGTTCAGATCTCCGTGGTAGCCATTGCGGTAGACAGTAATATCCACTGCAAAGAACACCAGACATGTGGTGAGATCAACACTGTACTCCTCACTTCTTGCCTCTTGATTTGTGAAAGAACAAACACGTTAAGGATGGGGTGTTCTAACTGCAACAATTCCAGGTGCAAAATCTTCCAGAAGAATCAACTCTCTCATGCTTATCCTGTAGATTCTATGGAATTAATTATTAAGGTAGTGTTTCACTGGTCAACCATTTGATTTAATTTTTAAAAAGAAAGGAGGGGGGGGAGAGAGAAAAAAATCCCATGCCAATGCAACAGACACAGCAAGCTTACAACTGGTATTCCAGGAAAGAGAAGCTATTTGCTCCATGGTGATTTACCTAGTTAAAATACTTTCTTAGAATTAATTCCAGCACTAATCAGGGATATTCAATTTTAAAAGGTATGTAATCATGTTTTTCTGTAACAAGTTGGCTTCCTGTGGTAGAATGGGTACTTTGGTGTTTTTAAGTCTTAGGTCTAATATCTGCTAGAGCAGCAAACCCACTAGAATAGTTATTGCACTGCTATTCATGAAGAATTCAACACACAGACCCTGTCACAGGTAAACAGTCTTGAAGAAAACTGTAGTTAGCAATAATGCTTTAAGAATATCATGTGAGACACTGAGAGAGACCAGTGCCACCTCAACAGGAAAATGTGGGAAAACACACACTGGTGACAACAGTAAATCTGTATGGCTGGCAAACATTTAAGAATTAAGGTAATACCCCATGAAAACAAAACTGCCTCTTGCAGATGCACGCACGTGCAGGATTACACTATCCTCCCTGCATGACTGTGTGGGACTCCAGGAATATTTACCCAGTACAGATATGGTAACAGAATTCCACAGAAACCAACATCCTAGTAACATATGCAGATCAAAGTGTTTATCAGAGCTCCTAGGCACAGAGTACAGACCACTTGTTACAAAGAGTCTATCTCTATAAGCCACGTGATTACAAGACTTTCTCTTTGACACTGCCAGATTTGGCCAGAACATCTCACTTTGCAGACAGATTGGTTTTGTTTAAAGATTTGCTCCCAGGGAATAGCATGATAACAAAATGTTATGATGCCCAGATCAGAGCAGGGGGCTGGACTAGACATCACCTGCCAGTACCTTTTGGATGACATTTTCCTGTGACTCCAAAAACCTGTTTTGGACTTTGGCATGGCTTTCAGCAGGCTAAAAAGTTTGAAATAAAGAGAAAGATGGGCACTTTCCTGTTCTGTTTGTTGTGTACATTCTCCCCAGGGTACTTTTTCTATCTCCTCCTTGTAACCTGTTTCGTTCAGTCTTTTAAAGAGGCTTCTGAGCCACTACCTTACCAAAAGGAAGCCTAGTTCTTTCTCATCAAAACAGAGGCTCCAAGCTTGAGCAAGTGCAGTCAGGGCAGGACGTGGAAAAAGGTATGACTAAACCCTCCTACAGAAGGTGTTCTCTAGGGCTGAGGTGCAGCCTGGGCATATAACTAACGGAGAGGCAAGGCACCATGTAGATGAAGCCAACCAAGCTGATTAGAAGGATGGAGCATGTCTCCTATGAGGGAAGGCTGAAAGAATTCAGATTGTTCAGCCTGGAAAAAAGAAGGCTTCAGGGTGACCTAACTGCAGCCTTCCAGTACCTGAGAGGGGCCAATAAGAAAGATGGAGAAAGGGAGAGAGGCCACTTACAAGAGCATGTAGTGACAGTACAAGGGGGAATGGCTTCACACTGAAAGAGAGTAGCTTTAGATTGGGTATTAGGAAGAAATTCTTTACTGTGAGAGTAGTGAGGCACTGAACAGGTTACCTAGAGAAGTTGTGGCTGCCCCATCCCCTGAAGTGTTTAAGCCCAGGCTGGATGGAGCTCTGAGCACCCTGGTGTAGTGGAAGGTGTCCCTGCCCACAACATGAGGGTTGGAACTGGATGGTCTTTAAGGCCCCTTTCAACACAAACCATTTTATGGTTCTGTAATTCTATGAACTCGGCTTCTTTGGACTCCAGCAATGCCAGAAAAGATGACAAGAATGGAGAGCTGTGCAAAGGCATAATTTTTGTAATTAAAAAAAGATAAAAGAGCTTTGGCACACATTGTTACATGTACAATATAAGCTCAGAGCTATCAGCCAGACTAAACCACCCCTAGAAAGCAGCAGCAATCATGAGACTTGCTCTGAAAAGGTATCCACAGCACTGAGATGTAGACTTAGTAGCTATTCTTACATGGTAAAATAAATAAAATATGTGATAATCTAAAATTATTCCAACCTGCTTCTAGAGGCAGGCCAAAGCTCAGGATGTGCTGGGTGTTTATTTAGGGATAAGAGAAAAGCAAACCAATGCAATAAACAAAGGTGCAAGTGTTTGTACAAAACAAGTACTAATTTTTACTGCCAAACCAAGAAGAAATGAAAGTGAAAACAAAAAACGGTCAAGTAATTTATGAAAGTATCCCTCACCATCCAAAAAGGTGTGAGTACCTCAAGTACCATGAACAAAAAGCAGCTGGTACTGTTAGGAAGCTCACAAAAAGGATGTTTTTCAATATGCACCTATACAATGACTCACCATGACCTTTACAGTCATCTTAATAGTCATGTCCATAGCAAAACTGTAAGGATCTAGAACCATCTAAGAATTCACACGGAACTAATTCAGCTGAATAATTCAATACCCATTTTATTCACTATATATACAGTCTGGAATAACTAGAACCTAGCCCACAAGTGGAATAGTCAGGCACTGTACCAATGCACAGATTAGGGCAGATGAATTATAAAGCTCTTAAAGTGGACCAGACTTTTGAAACTATTTTAATAAATAAACTCATGAATTTAAGTATGCAAAGAGCAGAGGTTAATCAGTACATAGGAACAAAATCCCCTCTTAAGAATCTATTCCAATTACATGGCCTGCTTGTGAAACCTCACCTTACTGCACAGTTTAACTGGACAGAAGGTAGAAAAGTTGAAGGTCAATTTTCACAGCACTTACCATTAACAATATCTCCCTCCTGCAATGGCCTCCTGTCAGGAATTCCATGACAGATCACTTCATTCACTGACGTACAACATGACTTAGGGAAATTATAATAGTTCAGAGGGGAAGGATAGCAATTCCTTGCAATACAAGCCTAAACAGAGAAAATACAATTTACACTTTAATAAGTTCTGTACAAACTAAAAATATAGAGAAAACATACACAAGCTTTACAGCAAGAATGACAGGCTGAAAAGCAGTGAGTTGAAAATAAGATTCTTCAAGCATTTCTTGGCATTACAGTATTTTGTTATGCTTTGCATTTCTTACCAGGAAGAAAGTAAAACTGCTTTAATTTTGTTCCTGCTCATTTTCATGTTCAACTATGAATGCTGAAACATCCAAGTTTAAAACAACGTATAGCAATATTTATTCAGTTAAAAAAACAGTAATTTTCAATTACTGTCTTTAAGCACCTGGTCTAAGACTCTTTAGTATTTTTGCAAGACACATAAGCTGGACAAAGCAACGTTTAGCACCACTCTTTCACCACAGCTTTGAAACCTTAAGCTGCTTCCCTTGCACTGTAATGACATTTTTGGTGTTTTTGCAAAACTGACACATTTTATATACACTTACATACACATACATAAATACACTTTGTGACATACTGAGCAAAATACTGAAAAAAATACTGTGTGAACTTTCTGTTTGTTAAAAAAATAATACTGCTTTAAACCTGCAAAGTGCCAATTAAGGATATCAGTCAGTAACAATCTGCCAAGCACAAGTTTCCAAAAACTGCTCAGGAGGGGTAACACCATCTACTACTTGTTCATATCAGACATTATGCCTAAGCAAGTAATTTGGTGTTTCATGCAGCTCAACAGAAATCTCTGGCCTAATGAAACCAGAGTAAGTTCCTTACAATCTTAGCTCAACAGCTGCAAATGTGGATAAAAAGAACCACAAAGCTCACTAACAAACTTAGCTATAACAAAGTCGCTGCCTTCTCTGGACAGAAGTATCCTCAATTATCAGATTACATGATTCATAGAGAAGACAGCAAAGAAACAAAATTATGCAATTCAAATATCTATGAACCTTTAAGCCAGGAAGTCTTGAACATGTATTTCAAATACTTCACTGGACTGTGGCTTTACTTTGTCTGACTGCACCAAAAATCTTGTTTCAGTTCTCTCTGAGACATCTCAGTTCTGAGTTCCAACCCTAAATAACTGAAAGTTCTCCTCTGTACGTCTTAACCAACAACAGAGAGCACAAGAAGTCCATGGCCTACATATGATGTTCTTTATATAACAGTATCTGTGGAGCAAAAAGGGTTTAGAAGAAAATGATATGTTAATTGAGAAAGCAGGTGAAGAAACTTAGAAGAAATCTGAAGCCAGAAATCATGGATGCAGCTGGCAGAGATAGGCCCAGGAGTTCCCAACTGATTTTGAACCCACCATTGCACTGGAGCACATTTCTACCATCTGCACTACCCACTAACTTCAAACCAGAAAACAGTTCAAAGTAAAGAAAAGGAATTCATGCAACAAAGAAAACCACACAACAGTCATTTAAAAAAAAGACAGAAGAAAAGCACTTAGAAACATCAGAAGATTAATAAAATAATCTTACTAAATGGACAGCATGATCAATTTCTTCAGTAGTTACTCCTGCTTTCACCATCATGGCAGCAACATCCAATACTTCTCTAGCAAGCTGCAAATTAAACAATTTAAAATTTAAAATAGATTTAAAATTGATCTATCAACCTCTTTTAAATTGATTTAAAATAGGCCAGGAGTACTCTCCAGAAAATTAACAACCCATTTTAACAGCTACACTGAGATGACCAGGAAACCTGTGTGGAGCTGGGCTCTAGAAAGACTTTGAGATGTCTCCAGGTTACATTAGTAACCCACCTCTGTGAGATTTGAGAATACTCCATTTAAGATTCTGGCCACAATTTCCCTGAATACCAAAACCTTAAATCAGACTACCTAAATGCATTTCAAAGTTTGACTTCATGCCCAAGGAAATGATTACAGTTGAACAGTTCTTTTTCAAAAATTGCTAGGTATAGAGCTTTGGTTTGGTTTCCTTTTCTAGTTTTTACTTAGTACTAGCTCTAGGAGAGCAAAAAGGTCTGTTCTCATCTATGCACCATAAAATATACTCTTAACAGTAACGGATTGTCTCACTAGTAATAACAAAGCCAGGAAAAGATAAAAGATCTTTCTGCAGCAAAATAGTGTACTGAGAATTGGGAGTCATGAGGAGAGAAAAAGCAAGAAAATATCAAGTTTCCCAAACTATTTTTCAGTGCTCTAAAGTGGTTTGAAGCTTTGTACTCTCAAATGTGCTGTCACAAACTGGTAAAATCACTACAGATTTTTAAAGAACAAAGGCACTTGGTAACAAAAATCAGAACCTCCTTACCCTACACACTACTCGCATCCCTTCTATATCCTCAGGTGACAGTATTTTTATTTGAGAGGTTCCTTTTAAAGCCTGTTCTGATTCAGACATTCCTGAAAAGAAAAAGGGGCAGGGAGGGAAAAAAAAAAGGAAAAGAAAAAACCCATGTTATATAGAGGGGTGATTAATTACTACACATGTCCAATCGAGCAGTTTACTTAGCTTACCAACGGCAATGAAGTACAGACTTTTTCACCACAGACTAAAGTAACAAACCCACCAAACCATTGCGTTATCATCATTATCCAGACTAATCTGAATTCATAAGCCTTCCACAATACTGTAATGCCCACATGTGCTCAGAAGGCCCATTCACTTACTGCATAAACACAGCCTTAAAAATCAGATTTACAAGAATATTATTTTATTCATAGAAAAGTATTTTAGTTGCTTTTGGAAAAAAAATTAGTAATAAATAATAATCTAAAAGAGCCATAAAGGATTATATGAGCTTGCAAATATATCTGGCTACACTATTGCAATCATCATCTGATAAAAACATGTAAATTCTTCCTACCAAATTCTGTGCAAGTTCAGCTTTATAGATGAATGACCTAAAATACAGTATTTTGTGTTGTTAATAACAATACTTACATCTGTAAAGAATAACTACAGAACAGCTTAAGATTAAAAAATAATGCTAACAGACTTTATAGCTGCTTTTTGGGGAAATGCAAAGCACCAAAACGGATATAAAAAGGGAAAAATACCGAACAAAACTGTAAGTAAGTAATTTTGAATGCATTCAGTGTCCAAAAATAGCTGGAACTCATACATCAGTTTTCGTTTGGGGGTTGCTTACTTCAGGGGGTTTTCCGTTTTATAGTACATTGTCTACAGATACACTGGTGCTACTGAAAACGGCTTAGAATTCACCTGTGACAGTCAACTAATTGCTATTTGTTCTGAACTTAGCAACAGGACTAGGACTTGTATGTTTGGGGGCTTTTAAATTCCCTGAACACCGCTCAAAGATAACACATTACAAATTTCAGACTTCCAAAAAATACTTGCAAACCTTTATTTTTGAAAAATCAGTAAGTTAACAAGTGGTAGAAGTAAAGTGAAAAGAACAGAGAAAAGAGGATCGCTTCTCCAGTATCTCCATCATGATTTAAAGTTTTTTTCAATTAAAAGAAAAATAGAAAGCAAACATAACACTCCATAATTGTGATTTGTTTCAAGTTACCTAATGGATGATCAGCATAATCCGGTCTCTGAATATAACTTGGCACAGGTCTTGTTGGTGTCTAAATAAATAAATAAAAACTGGTTAGGCTGCAAGAATACTTATAGTCACAAAACCAGATACTTATGCAGCAAAATGAAATACAGTGGAATATGGCTAGGTCCACTTAGAAAGGGTTGTAAAGTATGCAAACACTCCAGAACAGCTCAAATTTTCATTTCTCAAACATTCTCCTGTTTATTGCTTTCATATTATACAACTTTGAATATCCAATTCCACAACTTTGTAAAAATCAAACTTTAATGTGTCATGAAAATCCAACTGGTTTTACAATATATTATCCCTGTTACATTGTAGTGTTCTTTCTGCTACTGTCCAGGCTGCAAGTGCACTGGTTCCAAAGACATCCTTCCTCTCTCTAGCAAGATTGTTATTTCTAATCATCACCATATTCATTGGCACTAGTTTTGTTTGCATCAATCCTCCAGCAGTCAGAAGACAAAAAAGCCAATGTTCAGCAATAACACCACTAAATTACTTGGATGGTGAAATATCCAAAACAACATTTTTTCCAAAAACACTGAAAAACACGCACGGGTTCAGGCTCCGTTAATCTGTTCTCTGATGAGCCTCTAACAGACGGAGATGATGATAGAGAGGATGCCACTGAGGCACCATTTCTAACACAGGCCAATTAGAAAACACAAATGTAAACAAAACAATATTACTCCTGTAAAAAAGCTTCAGCTTATTCATCTACAAAGTTGTACCAATTTAAAAACACTGAAGTCATCATCTTTTAAACCCACCCTTCATAGCCACAGATCTCACTGACCTCTGTTATTCACCATTGCAGTGCTGGAGATTACCATAACCTCTGTTCCTTCAGCAGAGCTGTACAGCAGTTCACTCACCAGGTAGTTTCAAACCATTTATATATAATAATATAAAGCCATTTATTTAAATTCTAAGTTAATTCATCTGCATTTTTCTGAACCCGACTGCTCCATAGCTGGTAAGGACATAAACAGGCAGGAGACATCATCTGAACTAACAGTAGCTTTCTTGCAGAATAAATGTCAAAATATACAGCTAAAAGGTACGAGCTTAAACCTGTTACTGATGAACGTTCACTCACAGGCACTTCTTTAATTTTAAATATACCAAGAGATAAAACAAGTCAAATCAAAATGAATCACAGTAAGGACAGTCATACATGTCCTTGCCATCAGGTTCAGACTGTTTAAGAGGTTTTCCTCTCTCAGCTAAAATGTGGGAGGTAATCAGGTCAGGAGTGGTCCATTAGTTGCCACAGAAGGTGGCAGTGCTGGAATAAAGAGTGGCACCTATTGCTTACCAGTGGATAGTGTGGCCTGAGTTTACCGGTATATCGATAACCAGCCCAGGGATTTGTGTTAACGTCGCCTTCCAGAGTCCAGGAGGAAACTTCACGCTTAGCTTTTTCATCTTCTGAAAACACAAGGAAAAGGAGGGAAAAAATTTGCAGCAGTAAAATCAGTCCTACTAAGAATAAGAAGTGTGGGGTCTAGAAAGTGACTTAGAAGTACTTAAGTCTAGATCTGACTCTTTCTGGCATTTTAGATACTGATACAAGAAAGTGTGAGTAGCAGTTGCCACTTTGTATTGCCCTTAAATTCTTCACATTCACAAGTAATATTCTTCTATCTCTACTCATTAGTAAAATGAGGAATGTCAGGAATGAAGCACAAATTAAGTGTAGTAATTAAGTTGTTCTTCATTTGTAGTTTATAATGTAGTGCTTGTTTTCATTCCTGGGAAAAAGCGCATTTCTACAGACACTCACTATCCTTCAATTAACACTCTTGCACTGTAGATGAATGTTCCTTTCCTGTGACCTCTCTCTCTCAGCACCCAGTGACAGAAATGACCTGAGGTGGGAAGGAGGCCATCCAGCTGTCAGTTTCAATACATGGAGCCTGTTACCCCTCCAGTTCTGATGAAGAGAGTGCAGGTGCTGCCACTTCTGCCTTTCAGGACAGGCAGTCCGCACCCCTTACAACATGGTCCCAAACTGCTGCGCCTTCCCAGCTCTCTCAACCTTGTGAAATTCTTGTCTGATGTGGTCCAGTGACTGCCCTCATTCACAAATAACATGGTCCTAAGAGGGCAGATTGAAGGTGTTTACATAAAGCAAGCAGATTGCCAGCATTAGCAAAAGGAGAAATATTTACTCAGAAAGAGGAGGTAAGGGTTAAAAAAGAGCACGGTAACATTAATCTTTAACTTTTAACATGATAACTTGTTTGTTTTCTCTTTTTATATCTCACCAGGATGAAGAGATGGCAAAAGGTCTCCCACAGCAAGCCCTAATGTGAACTCCTCACAGTCTGTGTGGCTGACATCTGAGCCATCTGCTCACATGACATTAAGCATAGATGAACCATTGAGAAATAATAATTTAAAACTCCAAACTTTTTCATATTCATGCAAAGTAATAGGACGCCAGTGTGAACTATGACATCCCTACACTGGGAAGACAGAAAGAATACATTTGTAATTGTCTCTACTACTCCAACCTACTTATCATCAACATTTATCATGGAAAAAGGAGCTTTATTGGGTTTTAGGGAAGGAGGTAAATTATTGGAAGATTTGAATTTCTGCCATGCCACATTTTAATCCTACCTCCCTTTAAATGAAGATATGCTTAATGAAGATAGGCAGGGTGATGAGGGGGTAGGAGGCAAGAGGGGCAGAACTGAGGTCTGCTATCTCTTCGGTTTTAAACTCAGGGATTATTTTCACTACTCAGGTAGGGCAGAATCTCCTGGTCTACTTGTATTTGTGTGCCAGAGCTACCAGCTGTAACTAAGGCATACAGATACTTTGGTTACCTTTAACTAAACTCAGCAAAATCCTAGCTACAATACATCCTCCTATCAATGGTGACAACACACACACACACAAGATTTTCCCTCTCTTTCCAAAGAGGTACATCCCAAATGTACAGAACAGCTGTACTCTGACTTGCTTCAATTCCAGCAAGTGTCTAATCACAAAGATATTGCATAGACCTTTCCCACTTTATTGTCTTTTACTGCATTAGACACCAAAATGCTATGAAGGAACAAGCCTGGCAATGCCTGACAGTAAAGATTTATTATTCTCCTTGCCCTTTATTTCAGCATGCCTCTTTCTCTGTTCATACACCTGGCAACACAGCTCAAGGAATAATTCATACACATAGAAAAGTGAACAGAAGCAGACACTCCTGTGTACTTCTGTCTCTGAAATTTTACATGGCACTTCAGATTACCGCAACCTGGACAAAATTTCAGATATGCAGAATCCAGTGCCAGATATCTTGGAAAAAACGCAGTATCATTCTTAGGGAGAGAAGCACAGAACAGTTGAGGCTGGAGAGGACCCCTGAAGGTCGTCTGGTTCAATCTCCTGCATAAGCAGGGACACCTAGAGCTCACTGCACAGGACAAAACCAACTCAAAACAATATTAAAATGGATTAAAAAAAGAATGAACTTACTTGCTTTCTTGTGTAATAACTTGTGAGTGGCCCAGCTTCCCTTAAAGCATTCCTAGAATTGCAAACAAAATATACAAATATGTGTTTTAAGTAGCATTAATATGGACAACCATGTCATCCTCACAAAACAGAAAAGCATCCTAAAAGAAAACTAGAACACTGATTTTATTAAACCTTGTAGCAATATGTATGTAACTGCTGGTCTTAACAATGGAAAATACTACATTCAAAGTTTATGAACCAGAATAAGCAGAAAGTACAGCCAGAAAGACACACCTGTGGTAGTGGAATACACTAATCTAATCTTATACACTAAATATTATCCCCTTATCATTTTAATGGGTAACTAAACAGCATGGTTGCTCTGAGTTGGCTGAAACTCAGAGTCTATCTCTGGACCTGATCTTACAGCATTGCAGTGGGCAGGATGGTACTCCCTTGGCTCCTACAAGAAGACCTCCTGCTAATTGCATCCCTTCTGCCTCCTTGTCCAGCTCAGGAAAGCAACAGAGGCCAATCAACAGAATCATGAGGGGATTAATGAAGGAGATTAAAGGGTGGGAAATGAGCATTATTGAACGAAAAGAGGAAATGGAAAAAAGAAAACCAGAAAGTTGAAATGGAAATCAAGAAAAGAGTGACTGTGGAGGAGTCTTTCTTTTCTTCTCAAGCACAAATAGTGCAGTTCATGCAATGGACAATGAATCAGCAAAGGGGCAGATGGAAAGGGCTGGCAGTCAGAGAAGAATAAAGACTAAGCTGAAGAAAATACATGAAAACCACGAGAGATTTAAGTAGAAAAGCTGCAGAAGGCAGCATTAGAGGTGATCCTTTAAGGTGCTAATTATTAAATTACTTGGGTTTGAAGCAGAAATTCTAATTCAAAGACTGTGCACTCAAAACAACCAGTAGGAAGCAGCTAATTCCAATCATTTACAATAAAGAGGCAGGAAGCAAACTGTTTTCCTTTATAAGGAAAGACAATACTAACGCTGAATCAACATTGTAAAACTACTATCCAGAGCACACAACTGATTCAACCTAATGGATACAACACCCAAGCAGTCCAAGACAACAGATCTGTAAGCTAAGCCCAGAATGTAACATTCTACCCCTGCTTCATGGTTGCTATTAAGCTGTCTTAGCTGTCTGCTCCTGTAGAGCCACCTTCTCCCCAGTTCCTCCTTAGTCTTGCAACCAGTAGTTACCAAACCACATCCACAAAAACACAGTAAAGTGGTGCACAAGCACCCCTGTGTTCAAAGAGATCCTGTTGGGTGCTGTTTCCCTCATTACCAAAACCAGTCGCTTGCTGTCTTCTGCTTCCTACAACAGACGCCAGGAGTGACCACACTCTCTGGAGCAGCACAAGATGCACTGTGGTGCCATGGAATGGTCTGTCTGTGCAACTAGAGGCTCCAAAACCAACATTTTAGATGACTGAAGAGAAAGTCACTTTGAATGAGCAGCAGAAGGTTTTACTGTACAACCCACTGCATACAGACCTTTGCAATGTACTGTTTACTGTTTTATGTTGGAGAGCTGGGAAAAAAGGAATAGGTTTTAACTGACACCTATTTTAAGAAAAAAATTAAAATGCTAAAACTGCTGTTTTCAAGGACACTGGAAGCACAAGCATGGTTTCAATCCCCTTTCAAATACGAGGTGTCTCTGTTCTGAAGCAGAAGAAGGATTACACAGCTAAGGGCTTAGAGCAGCTACCCAGTCTGCAAACCTAGAATCCACTTATTTTATTATAAAGGAGTATTTGGTGAATGAAGACATGCATCAGCTGTAGTAATTACTGGTTGTAGTTCATTCTCTCCTTCCCCATGAATATATTCTCCAATGCCATTCCTTTGTCCTATACCAACAGTCTTTCCTCTTCGGCAGCCCATAACCAGAAAACACCAGGCAAACACAGCACCACTGGCACTACCATAACCTGACAAGCTCCATTTTGGCTTTTTATTTCCTCCATCTGTGAACAGCCTAAGAGGATCCTTCATAAGGTTGCCATATGCCTGAGTTTTCCCAAACACATTTTCCAGATTTTACCTGCCCTCCATTTCCAGAGGAGCAGCAGCTCCATTGGAACTCCTGGAGCACAGCTCCACAAGGGCTGCTGTACACTGGGACATCCCAGACAGGCACACGATGTGCACATCCATCAACTGCAACAAACACACACACACAGTCAGCCTGAAGCCTTTTTGTGAGCACGGGGTACTACACATGCAGGGTACAATTAACGAGTGTCTCTGCCTCGGTCTGACACCCTTGCAAGGCACTCAAAGGATACACTGCACATCCACCTACAGGCCATCTATTTTGTGTAGGATCAGTCATGTGCTTCCTGTAACCACCAGACTCACTGGGTCCACACAAATTACTTACATTCAACAACTTACTGCACAAGCACCACATTGCACACGACTGCAGGGCTCTGCCTTGGCAATTTCAGATAAAAATACGGCAGCTCTCATCTCACAGGTTGGAGAATCACAGCCCTGGCAACAAAGCACTGCCAATGTACCACTGCACACTGCAGGCACCCTCACCTTCTATACCGCACAGACTTCCTGACAAGCTATGGAAGAAAGCTGCTCTTTCTCTCCATCTGGGCCACTTTCTGGAGAATATTCTGAGAAAATGATGCTTATTACTGAGCCTTCTCCTGAGACATTCACTTTAATTTTTTTATTACCATTCCTGCCTCCTAACAATTCTTCCATGTTCCTATGCTCCTATACAGGTGAGGATAGAATATGACTAAATAATCAGAATTCAGGAAAAAAATATCCAGGGTGATTTTAAATACTAAAATTAAGAAAATAAACATTTTTTCCCCAATACAGTGAAAAAAGAAACATAGAATCATAGACAATTCTGAGTTGGAAGAGACCCACAAGGATCATCAAGTCCAACTCTCAAGCCAATGGCCCACAACCTTGGCATTATTACAACCAAGTTAGAACCAACTGAGCTAATCTCAGGGTGGTGTTATTCTGGATTGCTCTTGGATCACTTTCCAAGAATTCCAAGTGTAACACTGAAAGGCTGTATTTTATAATACTAACTAGCTTCAGGTGGAAGTACACAGGAATAACATGAATTTGGATTCAAGTTTCTTGGACGACTTCCTGGCTTTCATTTCAAACACTACATTCAAGCCATTCTTAAGACAATCCCATCAGTTTCAAGCTCAACCCAGAGTTCACCAGAAAGTTCACCAGAACCTGCAAATATATCAAAAGGTAACCAAAGGCACAACCAGCATTACCACCTAGAAAGATTCCTGTCGGACCACCTTGTAGAAGTTCTGTTATTTCTGTAAATGATTTTTACCTTAAGGACGCAGCCCAAAAATCTATTTAATGGTTGAAATATTGACAGAATCATTCAGCACAGCAGAATTTGTTTTACAGTATACTACATTTTCAGTATGAATGCAACGATCACTACCAAATATCTTAAGCTTTTCTTTTTTTTAACTAGCCATTGAAAGAATAAAACAAAACCCTTTAAAACAGTTACTAAACTAATTAGAAAAAAATCCACGCTGTTATTTATCCTTACAGGAATAATAGGGAGCTTCTTATTCTTTCATTTTATGTATCCAAGCAACCTCATTAAGAAGAGGAAAAGTACAGGCAACTGCAAATTCTAGGAGAAAAGGATGCTAAATCAACCAAGATTAGGATGTTATTACACCACAAACCTCTGCATGGCACAGACATAACCAAACTTGATTTACATAACCTATATAGAGACCTTGTGGACACCCCATCCCTGGAAGTGTTCAAGGCCAGGCTGGATGGAGCTCTGAGAAACCTGAGGGTGTCCCTGCCCATGGCAGGGGACTTGGAACTTTAAGGCCCCTTCCAACCCAGGCCATTCTGTGATTCTATGACACCCAAGCACAGAAAGCTATGAAGGCACCACAGCACAGAATTCAAGGCATACTCATAGATTGTGTTTCTGAACTGCCTTTGCATGGGAGTAGCTCATTTACAGTTAGCTCTGCTAACTCTCCATCAGCACTTTCCAGCCTTAAGGATGACATCCTTCTTCAGCTCCCCCTTCATCTGTGGGTCCTGCTGCTTTACACAACCCACTATTTGGCACTGTCAATACACCTACTAGCAGGTAAGCAAAACCCACTCTGCTGTACAGTTACAGAGAACTCATGTCCAACTTCCACAAAATTATTCCCTTCATCCTCTCTGCTCATCATTTAGAGACACTGTGATAAATTTCCAAAAATACCTATTTTATAGCCAAAAAAAAAAAGACAGTTGGAATCAAGACTGTAGGGACAGACTGTCTGTCTCTTTGCATGTCATTATACCCAGAATTGAACAGACAAACACCTAGGAAATAGTGCCAAGCAGTTCACTGTATTTAAAAATATTCTGAGCAATCATTTTAATTGAATTTACACATGTCCTTTAGAATGTAAAATTGTCTTGGGCTTAATACAAGATCATGTAGTTTTGCTTAATGAGAACTCATTTTTAACCAAATACCTTGAAGGTATGCAAAACAGAAGACAAAAAAATCCCCTTAAGTACAGGATTTAGCTTAAGAAAAGTATCAGGCCATCAGTGATATCCATCTATCCATCTATTTATCTATCTATTACATACAATACAGATTAACTGTACATTTTATCCATAAATACAAGTATGTTGAGGAGTGCAACTGTTAATACATCTGATGTTAAAATAAAACAGTTGCTTCTTTTCGGCATGCTGACATCCTTCTAGGGTGATCCAAGCCCCCAGGGACAGCCTCTGGCCTGAAAAACTCTGTACCAAATTCCCAAACTAGCCTAAGCAGCATACATGAATAGTCAGTTTTTCAGAAGAGTCAAATATGTGTGTTCAGACTCAAATCCAATGGAAGCAGCTACATGCAGCATGTTGGTATCACTTTTCTCCTTCATCTAAAGCCTGATCTTAGCCCAAGACTCCTGGATGCCACATGACTGAGCCCTTCCTTTGAGGAAGGGACTGCATTTGGCAGCTTTTCAGATTTACAGACATATACAACTGATTTTTGAGAGTAGTGAAGGAACAACAGACCAGAGAAACTCAAACTGAACTATCCTTTCAGTATATTGAACAGTAGCTCAGAAAGCCTACCTACAGGAGTCTGAAGTTTTACTCTTAGAAAGTTATGAGGGCTTGGCTTTTGTGCCTCAAGAATAATCAGGCATTTAGCTTGCACACAGGTATTCATGGTGATTTATAGGCAATTAAGAATGTCAGCTTCCTGATGAAGGAAATCTGTAGTATCTGCTGAGTGCCTTTTATACCTGAAGTAATCCCTGGGAGTTGCAATTGGATCCAAGCAGCAGGTTTTAGCCTATTCTCTGTGCAGCAAAGAACAATGAAGCAAGTATGAAATATGGCACTTTGTCCTACAGTCTGATGTGACAGAGGGCAAAAATAGTTTCATTCAGGTCCACTTTACCCCACGCCCAACATGCTAACAGTGAAAGGAAACAGCAAAGTGGGAGATGGGACACCACAGTTTTCTTTCCAGGAACAGAGTTTTTCACAAATTACTGTGACCTTGAGCATCCAAAGCTGCCAAGGGCCCAGGTCTCAGTGTCAGTGAAAATGTCCCTTCCAGAAAGGAGTGAATTGTATACAAACCCACTGGGAAATCAAAACAGCATTTCTTTGCTGTCACTGGAATTCAACAAGTCATACCCCACCTCAAATGCAAAGAGCTCCATCGAGGAGTACCCACTGTTGTAAGATGATCTAGTAAGTGGACTGGAGTACCATGATCTAGTAAATGGACTGGAGTTGGACCAAGGGTTGGACTTTATGATCTCAGAGCTCTTTTCCAACCCAATCGATTCTATGATTCTATGAGAGAGATGCTGCTGCCTCCTATAGAGATCAGAGAAACTGTTTCCATTCAAACACCGAAAACACATGTCCAACCACAGCACTCCTGTGGCAGCTTCACCGTATCACCCCAGCCCTCACTTCTGACTCTATAACCAGAACACTTCATATACATGGGCACACAAAACAGGAAGGGACAAAGTTCTCCTTAAAGTACGACTGCTATTCTGATAAAAATTCATGGCCTTCAGCTCTTGGAGAAATGAAAATAGCACTGGCCACTGACTTTATAGTAAGGTAATGTTTCCAGTGAGTGTCTAGAAATAGTTATTTTTTAATTTGGCTGCAGAAATACCCCTGCACCAGCATCCAGTCCATACTACAGAAAACCTACTGTTTTGCCCAAGACACTTACACAGATATAAGTGGTATGAGAGAGGAAGATTTCATTAAAGCAACACAAAACCATTAATAAGAGATCCATTTACCACTGGAAGGTTCATATAAAAATGGTAACTGGAGATCTCAAAAATAGTCACTACTTTCCCTTTCTTCATCATTCAGCTTCTTTTGGAGGAGACATAGAAGAAATATAAATTGTCTATTGAAATACAAACTGTTTATGTCAACTACACACTACACACAAATGACTGTATCTATAAGGCAGATTTCACAATAGCAAATTCATCTTAGCAAGAGAAACAATACACTTGAGACATGATGCTGGCCATCTGTGTTATTTCCACATTCAGAAGACAGGCTGAATTACTGTATCTAACTATAAGATGATGAACACACACAACACTGCAGCAACTCTAAAAAACAGAAGGCAAGACGGTGAAAGAAAGTAGCCAGTAGTGACAGTACTTGATTTACTAGCCTAAAATATTATTAAGTCTTAACAGCAGACAGAATCCCTCAGAATAATCCATGTTATACCTTGAAGTGAAGGAAAAAATTATGCCAGGGTTCAACACACCACCTCAGAGCTCCTCCACTGCTAAAAGCCAAATTTACCATGTCTCCACTACCAGTTCAAACCTCTCTGCTAGGCCAGAGCTCAGCTTCCTTAGCCCCCTTTCCAGCCATAACCACAAGAACTACTATTACTTAACAGCTGTACCCAGTTTCCAAAGTGCCCAACAGCCAGACAGGAAAAAGTGTTGGCTCCAAGAAGACTCAGAGAATGTTAAAGTACCTCAGCATAAGCATTTTCAGGGCATGTTGTCGAGGTATACATTTTGCTGCAGAGTCGGGGGGAATAAATTACCAGAATAATGGCCTTTCTCAAGAAAAGGAGAAACACAAATTATAATTCCACTGGGGAAATCATTGTCTTGATGCAATCTACTTGAAAAGTTCAAGTCTCTATGCGCAGTAATGAAAAATAATGCGTAATCAATCCCCATACTGCACTGAGATTCTCAGTCCTATACCTCCTGCATTATTTTTTCTTACGAAACTGTATGTTACTAATTCATAATCCACACTGCTTCATGCTGGTTACCTTTCTACAGTAGTTCACACTTTTCTATTGTTTATTCTTAGTGCTGGAGAAAGTAAACTCCTACAAATTTGGTTTTAGCTCTGACTGGAGTTTTGGGTGTATGAAAAAGTCCTTGCAGGCTTCCACGAAGATAATTAACGCAATGCCCGTGTCCATGCAGATGCTCTTACCCCTCCAAGAGACACCAGTAGGTTGTCACTCCAACCCCACCCTCGGTCCAGAGTAAGTGCCTGCACACCCAGCTAACACCACTGCATTCCATAAGGACAGGCTGACTTTGCGGCTGGGCTGAACTGGGCCACAACACCCTTCAGCAGAACGTTCCTCAATTGCTTTATGACCCTGCAGTGCACAGCTCTGGGGAGCTAAACCAGCAAAAGAATTAATGCAGCTGCTTTTCCTCCTTTAAAAGAAAACCCTGAAAAACCCAGTAAGTGGTTCACCAAGGAATCAGGGCCAGCTTAAGGGAGAGGGTGGAAGTGTGCATCCTTGGAGAATAGGAACAAGCCAGCTACAACACAGGCTGCACTGTGAGATGGAATAACATCCCAGGTCTGTCCACTCACTAGCTTATCTAACAGTTATTTATGCGTGTAAGACCACAATGGAAAGGAAACCACCAAAGAGAGAACTTTGGAAAAGTTCCACAGATGCTAACCAGCCCACTGCTGTCAGCCGAAACTTGCAGGAAGTTCAGAGAAAATTTCCTGGCTTTTAGTATTCCTTCACCTGTCATGTGCTTATTTGAGCAGGCAGCCAGGCTGCCAACAGCACCTCGCCTACCCCTGCTGTCCGTGCTCACCAGACACCAGCGGAGCACTGACGGAGTCTCCTCCATGGCACACACCAGATGATGGAAGAGGAGAGCTGGAACCTTGGCACAGCCCCGTGCTGGAACTCACAGAACATACTAAAGGGGAGCTGAGAGTCCTCGCTACAGGTTGGATGTGGGGACTCTTCTCTCAATGCATGACATTTCTTTCATGTCTTTAAAACAGGCTGCTGTTACTATTCTTCTCTGTTCCGTAACATGTCGCCCCAAAACCTTCAAAGCACCTTCCATGTGCTTACCTACTTTACTGATCAGGACAGTGAGGCAGAGTGAGGAGGAATAACATGCCCAAGGTCACTCAGAAGTGGGATTCCCAGTTTGATATTTCATTTTCTAGGCAGCACAGCTTTACAAGTCATTTATCCAGCACCCTATTTTAACAAGCTAATAAATGTTTCAGGTAATTCCTCTCTAGCACTACAACAGTAGCAGATATTTCAAAAGAATTAAAGCTAATATATAGATAACAGAAATATCTGCATCCTATATGAAATTATCTGGTTTGGAGATGGGAGAGAGGGAAGTAAAGATGTCACTAGAACTCCTCACACTGGCCTGTTCGGTTTGTTGACAAATAGTTTTGTCCTCACCAACTAATACCTGTATATACTGAAGATGCATGATGACAAGTTTTACATCAGATATGTCAAAACGGGTAGTAAAATACAGAGAAAATCCTCTAAGCCAACTATAAGGAGCATATGGGAACTAGAGATACAGAATCGTCAGAAAAATTTGAGTTGCAGTCGATGTAATTTGGCATTGACTCCCAGCATATGGCACAGAGACTTCAGGGGAAAGTACCAGAAACCAAGCAGTGGGTGTGTCACATGCACGTGGGAAGTTTTCCTCTAGTCTATGCAAACCATAACTATCAGCTTACACCCTGACTCATAAAACCCCTGCCAAATTAATACACTAATCTAGCTCATGGGACTCAATAATTTTCTTATGTTTATCTACAAAACTTTAATGATTTTTACTCTGGATTATGACAAGGAAGGTCAGTGTTAAACTCTGAATTAAACACATTTTCTCACTGATTTTGACAGAAATCACACATACGTAAAGTTCAAAGGATTAGGCCATGTATATTACTGCACATTTTAAAGTTAATTAAAAAAAAACAACAAACCACCCACAAACAAAAAAGCTCCACTCAACAGTCACAAGACAGTTCTTTCTATTTAAGAATCACACTCCATCACCACTGCGGTAATAGGTGAGGATGGCCGAAGCCCAGGGAATACATTTAAATCTCTAATTCATATGTAGGAGCTGATGGCTGTGTGGTGGCCTAACCCGCACCTCCCTGCTTGGTACCCTTAGAGTAAAACACCAAAAGACACATAAAGAAAAAAAAATAAAAGAAGGAATTTAAAACAAGGAAGAGTATGAAAGCATATCCCCAAAACCTCATAATTTAAAGAAAATCTGTTTTCAAAGCAACAAGTCTCCCAGTGCCTATCAAAGCCCAGCAGCCCCAGAGCTGATGCAGACACAGACACGCACCCGCTGGAATTTGATGAGCACGTCTCATTTTGTCCCACTAAGCCCTTATTTTTAAGAGGAGCACAGGGACCCCCCAGCCCTTGGGGCAGACACACACACGTGCCCCGTGCCCGCCGCTCCTCCAGCGCTCGGGTCCCGCACCGCCCGCGGCCACGAGGAGCGTCGGGGCTGCTCCGCCCGCCCGGGGCCGCCGACCCGGCACCTCCGGCTCCAGGCACCGGGGGGAAACTCCCTGCCCAGACCCTCCTCAGCGGGGCTGGCTGGGCTCGGGCGGGCAGGGAGGCACCGCCGGGCCGGGCCCGGGAGCCGGCGCGGGCAGGCGGATCCTGCTCCTGCCGCACGCCCGGAGCGCTGCGGGGCCGGGGCCAGGGCCGGGCCGGGGCCACCTCACCTGCGAGCAGAAGTAGGAGCCCTGGATGCCCAGCTTGAGGCAGGTGGGGCACTGGAGCTTGGCCTCGCTGCTGCAGCCCGCGGTCTCGCAGACTCTGCGGGTCTCCACCGCCGCCGCCATGCTGCCGGGCGGCCACGGGGGAGGAGCCGCCGCCCGGAGCTGCCGCCGGCTGGGGCGGGAGGGACCCAGGGAGGGAGGGACGGACGGACCGGACGGACGCCAGGGAGGAGGCGCCCAGGGCTCAAAGCCGCGGCCAGCCGAGCCTTGGCCAGCCCCAGCGATCCACGGCTTCGCTGGGCAAGCAGCGCTGGCACCTCACCCCTCACAGCGAAGAGGGTGCTCAGAGGAGTCTGGAGAAGAGAAGACAGGGGGCATCTCATTAATGCATGTAAGTATCTCAAAGGCAGGTGCCAAGAGGATGGTGCCAGACTATTTTTGGTGGTGCCCAGAGGAGCAATGGCCATAAACTAAAACACAAGAAGTTCCACCTCAGCATGAGGAATAACTTCTTTACGCTGAGGGTGGCAGAGCACTGGGAACAGCTGCCCAGGGAGGTCGTGGAGTCTCCCTGTCTGGAGACATTCCAAACCCACCCGGATGCGTTCCTGGGATTAGCTCAGTTGGTTAAAACTTGGTTGTAATTATGCCAAGGTCATAGGTTCGATCCCTTCTGTGGGCCATTGACTTAGGAGTTGGACTCAATGATCGTTGTGGGTCCCTTCCAACTCAGAATAGCCTGGGATTCTGTGTCACCTGCCTTAGGTGACCCTGCCTTGGCCAGAGGATCTCCAGAGGTCCTTTCTAACCCAATTCTGTGACTCTGTGAAAAACTTGTGTTTTTCATGAGTCAAGACTATACCAGACATTTTTCAAGCATACCTGCTTTATTATGGAGCCTTGGTATGTGGGGCTGTCTGTGTGGTTTATAGCAATTCTTCCACTCTATTTTTAGCCCAGGTAAAACAATCACGAATTCTGTATTCAGTAAGGCAGTAACTAAAATTAGAAAAATAGGCTGCAGAGTGACAGTGGCATTGTCACAGGAAGGATGCTGATTTTCTTCCTGGAAAGAGAAAGATTAGATACCAGTGATCTGTCAGAAAAATAAGTCTGATTAATAATAAATTATATTTCTGCTACTTACATGGGTTGACTGTGAAAATAAATACTACCTGTGCCAGTAAAGCTGAGTGTGCTTATGTTCTCTGAGTATTGTTGTCAAATCTAGTCTCAGTATAGAATCATACAGTTGATAAGGTTGGAAAAGGCCTTTAAAATCATCGAGTCCAACCATCAATATAGCACCACCTCCATGTTCACCACTAAACCTTAAGTGCCATATCCATGTGGTTTTCGACCACTTCCAGGGATGGTGACTCTACCACTTCCCTGGGCATCCTGTCTCAATGCTTTATAACCCTTTCAATCAAGAAATCTTTTGCTGCTTCAATGAAACTACACCAATCCTTATTCTGATCTTAATACACGAAATATTATCCTGATTTCCTGGCATTCAGATAACTCCCCAGAAAGTGTGATTCAAAATGCAAACTATAATCTCAGTATTTTCTGCAATTGTTTTATTCCCTGTAGTCTTCTGGCCCCATCTTTAATAAATGATAATAAAAAAAGTTCTTTGTCTCCTAGTCTTAGATGTTAAGTGAAAACTTTCCACTTTTCCAGAACAGAAAAGCACACATCTTAGTCTTTTGTTGGAATAAGTGTATTCATATAAATATATTTGATACCTTATGACAGTGTGAATTGGCAAAAAGTGGCTAAGTAGCCCTGCTGACTACAGGACCAATGCAGCAGATAAAGTATCTGATCCTGGTTTGCTGTGTGATAAGCACTTTCACTCACATGGTCAAAGAACTGAAGGAATTTGATGCCTTGCTATGACTGAAGTGTAGTTGCAGGTGGACACCTGTCTTTCTGACAGTTCTCACCTTCATTTCTCTAGTATTGATAATACTTGTATCAGTCTACCATTTGTAGAAAGAGTGAATTCACTGTAAGAGTGAATTAGGAAATGTTTCTAGGATGCTTGCAAAATGCAAAGATTGCAACTATTGTTTTCTTCAGTTAGTGAAAATAACCATGTACTGATTCATGCAGCTCGTACCATGACAGCATATACTTCCAAATTCTGAAGACAACCAATGTGCTGTCAAACAACACCATCAAATGTCTTTAAACAGCACATATTAAGTTCTTAGTTTAATCTTCTTAAAGCAAAACATTATTGAACTGGCAGAATTACTTTTAAGTGACTCATGTTGCTAGCAGGTATTGTACTGTGAAAAATCAGTGCTCCTGTCCCAGGTAGCCAACTAACCAAGCTATCAAGCAATGGAGGACAGGTACCTTTGTACACTTTAGTTGCCTCTTTGTGCCATTTAAAGAACCCTCAGGAGCTGCAGACACTGTTTACCTGGTTAAGCAGGGTTTGCAAGTACTTGGTGACACTGACATGGTATAAAAACCTGAAACATACTGGTTGATCTAGTTCAGTGTCTTCTGCTCAAATGTGATCATCTGCATCTTGATGACAGTTCAGTATAATAGTTATTAATAATTAAGGAGACTTTACTAAATTTTATGAGTATCTAATTCACATTTAAACTCATATCTGAGTATAACTTCACAGTTTATTCCTGTTTTTGTCTTTCAATATCCAAAGTGGTACAATGTCTGTATATGTTTGTGCTCAGTTTGCAGTGGTTGACAATCATGAGGGTTAGGAAAAAAGAGGACTTTGACTCTAACTAGTAGACAGGGTTCCTTCTAAGTGTCATTTATTTGCTCTATTTCTGAAGTCCAAATCAAAAGCGTGCTCTTTCCCTGCTTCCTTAGAAAACCAAGAATGCATATATGAATTAAACCATTTAAAAATATATGTCATTTAAAGAACTGTGAGCACCCTCATTGAGGAATTAGCAAACTCGCATATTTGTCCTCCTCAGTCTTTGGACATAACAGAGACTGCAATTGATGCAATTTATTAGTCAGCTTAGACTAATAAACTCTGCAAGATTTGACCTAAGATTTGTTGTTGAGATGGTTTTTGAACAACCCTATATCATCATCCCCATAGTAAAAATTATGTGGTTTCTGTGGTATTTCAGTGCTTTTGTTTTCCAATTTGGCCTTGATTTTCTGATTTACCAAGTGAACCGACTTATCCTTGCTGGAGGTCCATCCCCTGCCACTTCCCATTATCTGGTGGCACACTCATTCTCACTGACGAAGTTCACTGATCTTTGCTGTGACCTTCCCTGAGCAGAGCTCTCTTTTCTGTCAGGCTTTTCATGTCACTTTCCAGCTGCCTGTCCCCCTCTGTCACAGACAAACGAAAACAGAGGCACATGAGTCAGGAATTTTATAGCCCATTCATGATCCTTGATTTATGTCCGTGCTGTATTCCTGCTGTCCTCCCAACTTCTCCAAAGTGATGCAAGGCTGGGAGCGTGTAAGGCTGGCAAACAAGGGCAGAAGGAGAGGTCAGCGATGTCTCATGGGTCAGAGAGCTGCTGCCAAAAAAGCCAGAGCAGCTGGCAGCAGAGACAGCTGCTGGTTAGGAAGAAAATGGCCACTGAATTTGACTTTACTGAATTAAGAGAGTGCCTTAGCTCGGGTTCCCCCTCGTCACTTCGCTTCTCCACATTGCAGTAGTGGGGGTTGGGCAATCCTGCTTTCCCAGTGAAGCTCCCGGGTGTAGGAGCTGTCTTCTGTTCAGGCTCATTGAAGACACAATTAAATGCCTCTTTGTTTAGCGATAGCTGAAACAATGAAAAATACCACCCAGGAGCCAGACCACATGCAAATGTGCACTGTTGTGGCTTGGCCAGATGGTACTCACTGAGATTCTCGCACCAAATGCAACAGTTCTGTATGTTGTGTGTGTCTGTACAGGCATGTAAAAAAGGACAAACTGCAAAACCATCACAAACAGAAAGATAAATGTCTGAAGGACAGCCACAAAAATACATGCAGCATGATCTTAACAAATAAGAGCAAAAGACAGCCCTGTAGGAAACATTACCCAGAGGAAAAAACAAACCTGTGCTCAAAGAAAAACAGTCTTATTATGTCCAGAGGGAAAAAAAGTCTTTGTAAACATCCTTTGTAAATGAACAGAGTTGCATTAAAGAAATACCTGTCTCCGTTTTTCCTCTTTAAGGATTTCAAGTTGAGTCCAATTCTGTAAATCAAAAGGTGTTGCAATGTATCTTTTTCCCTTCCATTGGTGCTGATGCAAACTAAACTACTGAAAGGCCCAGTCCAGCCACAGTCCAGGCTGGAGCAGGCTGCCTTAAAGCTAATTCCAAGCATGCTTTAGCTGTGGTGAGAACAAAGATCCTGCACGTTCTTTTGTTTTGTTTTGATTGTTCAAGTTGCTCTGCCTCTTGCAGCATCTGTAACAACATAGTGCATCAAAATTACCACTGTGATTTAAGCATGGTGCTCTCTGCAGCCAGGGATGGTGACTCGGTATCCAAGAATCTGAGCATTTTCCAATATATGCACATGAAACTGGTTGTTTATCATGGGAGAAGATCCAAAGAAAACGAGCTGCATCTTTGTAAACAAAATGGTGGTTTATGGAAAGCGTTCCTATTGAACGGGTAAGTTACAAGCTTTAAAGAGAGAAACTCCACTGCTTGTGATATTTGAAAGAATCCATGAATGTGTCTTGAGATTGTGAAGAATTTTATTATTTTCTGTGGAAACATAATAAAAGTCATGGAGTGAAGTTCTGGCCCAATGAATTCACTAGGAATGTTACTGATATCAACAGGGATTTCACTCAGGCTCTGTCATCAGGATCAAGGCCATAAAAATAGACTTAAAATAGTAAAGTATGATCTGTATTTTATTTCCACTTTGGATATCGTGGACAATACTGTGAGACATTAAAAATTCTTTTTATTTTCGGGTTTCAAAATCAAATTAAGCTGGTCAGATATTTAATCACGTAAACCACAGTGATTCTAACTCCCCAGTGTAAGTGGTCTGCTCCATTTCCACTCCAGTCAGCGAGATACAGGCATGCAGATCAATTAGAGCTTATACCTGCACACCTCTGACTTGGATGCCACACATTGCAGAATGAAGCATATGTTTTTAACAACTATTTCAATTCACAGTGGAAACTGATAAAACCCTGAAGTGTGTGAGGATTACTGAGGATGAGATACCCAGCATTTCTTTACTTCAGTCCCTTCTTTTTTTCCACTATAAGTTCAAAGGGTGGGATTTTCTGGCTGTATCAATGATACCTCTTCTTCTTCTATCTTAAGTTTCCATTTAGTTTGAAGATGATATCACTTGCAAGGCAGCCACATCACTTCTGAGCATCGTGTTTATTATGTGTGTCAGTGACTTGAAGAAAAGATTACAGTAGCTCATAATCCTCTCATTGCTACTGTAATAGCAATGTTGTTGGATAACTTCTGATGTCATCTTTAGAGGCTTTGTGCTTCCATAACTCAAGAAATCAAAGAAAAACATGTACCAAACCACAACACATGCTTACTTCCTATTTGTGTGGCAGTAAGGTAGGCCATGTTCTGAATTCAGCTGTAATATATTCCTCTACCTAATTAAACATATATATATACATAAAATATATTCCTCTATATTAAACATTGTTAATAAGCATAGCTGTCTTATAGGGAACTTCATGCTGTTATCCCTCCAGTGCATAAGAAAAATGAAATTGCCAAATGCTGTATGACATTCATTCATTTGGTGGTTAACATTAATTTATAGTTCTTTTCAGTAAAATGACATTCAGAGCAATAAAATGTAGGTCTGTGTACTTGGTTCATTGAGAATATAAAAAGAAAATTAAACACAGAAGAAGCTGAAGAAAAAATGATCAAGGAGGAAGACAATTCTGAATGAATTTTTTATGTTAAGAGACTTAAAGGCAGGATTAAAACAGGCAGTCAAAGAATGTGCATGGCTGCCAAACACATAAAACGGAATATCAGATGGCAGCATATTAGGCAAATAAATAGGAAGTCTTATTGAAAATTACTGTATTCACAATAAACAGCCTATAAAGAATAACCAGGAACTAACTTTTATAAAATGGGTAAAATGGACAGTATGTCACTGGACAAAAAAAAAAAAAAAAAGCAAGCTTCTGTATGTCTTGATGTATTTTTTGAATATACAAATGTAATAGATTATGTTCTTATTTTGCCATCTTAACCTGATTTAACATTATGCAGTTTAAGGGGAAATATTTTCTTTAATTTCTGTTTTATTGCTGGGATAAAGATATGTCCCCGTTCTTTTACTTCGAAAACTGTTATGATATTTATTTTATTAAAACTGTTATAAAAGAACTGAAATAAAACTTAAAATAAAAGAACTTAAAATAAAAGAACTTAAGAACTTAAATAAATTTTTGTTGTGTTTTTCTTTAGAGATACGAGGTGGCAGATAAAATATTACTTTATTGAACCCTCTGCCTTTGTTAAATAAAAGTCAAATCGTTACACTAAAATGAATTTCATGTCTGGGATTGCCTGGTTTAAAAGGCTGCCCAGGGGACTGGTGGAATCACAATTTCTGGAAGTGTTCAGAAAACGGGATGTGGTGCTTATGGATAGGGTTTAGCAGTAGGCTTGGTGGTGCTGGATTAATGGTTGGACTCAGCTTTAAAGGTCCTTTCCAACATAAAAACATTATGTGATTTTACTACTGCTGACATACAACTTCCCACAGAATTGGGGAAGAGGTGGGAAGGCTGCATCAGTGGGCTGAGACCAAGGGAATGAGGTTCAACTCAGCGAAGTGCTGAATTCAACACTTTGACCACAACCACCCCATGCAGAGCTACAGGCTGGGGGCAGAGTGGCTGGAAAGGCCAAGGGGAAAAAAAAAAGGAGCTGGGGGTGGTGGTTGTCTGTGCAGAACATGAGCCAGCATGTGCCCAGGTAGGCAAGAAGGCCAATGGCATCCTGGCTTGTATCTGGAATAGCGTGGCCAGCAGGACCAGGGCAGTGATCATCTCCCTGTACTCAGCACTGGTGAGGCCACACCTTGAGTGCTGTGTCAAGTTCTGGACGTCTCACTTCAAGAAAGACACTGAGGTGCTGGAGCAAGTCCAGGGAAGGGCAGTGGAGCTGGGGAAGGGTCTGGAGGGTAAGACTTATGAGGAATGTCTGATGGAGCTGGAGTTGTTTAGCCTGGAGAAAAGGAGGCTCAGGGGAGCCCTTATTGCTCTGTGCTTGAAAGTAGGTTGTGACAAGGTGGGGATCAGCCTTTTCTCTCAGGCAAAGAGGACAGGACAAGAGGATATAGCCTCAAACTGTGCCAGGGGAGGTTTAAGTGGGACATCAAGAGGAATTTCTTTGAAGAAATATTGATTGGATATTGGAGTGGGCTGCCCAGGGAGGTGGTGGAGTCACCTTCCCTGGTGGTGTTTAAGGACAGACTGGACACAGCATTTGGTGCCATGATCTAATTCACGGGGTGGTGTTCAGTCATAGGTTGAACTTGATGATCTCAGAAGTCTTTTCCAACCTAGTTAATTATGTGATTCTGGAAGTGCCTCTCACTTTTCCTTAATCCTACAAACTCCTGTTTTCCCACAAATGGGAGGCATTCCACCTTCGGGCTTGGCTCGCTGCTGACCTGTGACCTCCCTGGTGGGAGTGTGGCTGTACCTCGAGAGCGGCAGCCTCGCTCCTGGGATGTGCAGGTGTTGGACACCTCCCAGGACGTGCCAGTGTCAAACACCTCTGGGATGTGCCGGTGTTGGACACTGAGCCGCGGGTGCCTCCCGGGATGTGCCGGTGTTGGACGCCTCCGGGATGTGCCGGTGTTCCCGCACTGAGCCGCGGGTACCTCCTGGCCACCAGGTTCGGGAGGAAGCGATTTCCCTGTTTGCCACCTTTTCCTGCCTGGCGAGCGTATCTCGCTGGCCATGTCTGCAGTAAGTCAATTAAATGCAGAATCGGCAAAAGATCGAATTAAATGAAACAAACAAAGCGCGGGACCTGCAGCACCGGCTCTCATCAGTCCTACCGCGCTGGTAGCTCTTCCCTGGGGAACAGAGGGCAGTGAGAACCACTTCTGCCCAGCCAAAGCGAGGTGCAGGTGATGGTGGTGGTGCCAGTGGCAATGCCAGTACCAGTGCCTAATGGCAGTGCCAGTGCCAGTGCCGGTGTCGGTGCCATTGGCAATGCCGGTGCCGGTGCCGGTGGCAGTGCCTAATGGCGGTGCCGGTGGCAGTGGCAGTGGCAGTGCCGGTGCCGGTGCCGGTGCCGGTGCCGGTGCCGGTGCCTAATGGCAGTGCCAGTGGCAATCCCAGTGCCGGTACCGGTGCCCAATGGCAGTGCCAGTGGCAATCCCGGTGCCGGTGCCCGTTCCCAGGTCTGCGATTCCCGCCCCGCGCCGCTCCCGCCGCCAGGGGGCGCCCTGCTGTCCCGCCCGCCTCTTCCTGCCCGGGCGGGAGCGGGAGGCGTTCCCAGCGTGCTCCGCGCGCAAGGACTACACCTCCCGGCAGGCGTCGCGCACCGGGATCACGTGGCCGCCGAGCGACCAATCGAGTGCGGCTCGCGGCCTCTACCCGCCCCCGCTCCGCCTCGCGGCGCGTCCGCGGTCCGAGCGCTCTAAGATGGCGGCGGTGGAGCCGGTGAGTGCCGCGGTCNGCCCATTGTGTGGCGCCCCGGCGGCCGCTCGGCCCGCCCGGCGCATGTGGCGTGGTGGGGGTGGCCATGTTGGTACCCGCCGCGGCGCGCCCGAGCCGGGGCGGCTCCTGCGGCGCCGGGAAGCGCCGGGGCCGGCCGAGGGGCCCCGCGGGGAAGGGGCTCCCGGCCGGTGAGTCCCACATGCGCTGCTGGGGCGGCTGCTGAGCCTCGACAAATCAATCTACCTTTTTCAGGCTATGTCATCTTTGTATATCAAATTTGTATTTTTATTCAAGGAGTCTTTAATGTATCTCTTTTATGATAATTAAGTATTTCCTTCTTTTTCCAGGTGTTAGGTTATGTTCATGATACTGTGCTCATTTTCATAAACGTTGTCCCAGCCTGCGCTTCCATAACGAGCTGAAGCATCTGGAAGTGATCCAAGTACAGTTGTTATTCTAATCCCACATGATTGTGTATCATGAGGAGTGGACAGCAGAAAACTGGGTGTTAGGGGTTTAAGAAAACACAGTTAAGGAAGGCCAGTCTCTTGCTGCTGCTGCGCTTACCAGCTGTGAATAAATAGCCGGTGTGCTCTTTGGAGAGGCTTTGTAGCATTTTTGTTACGTTGGTAACATTTACACGAACAATGCTTCAATTTGAAAATCACTGGGTTTAAATAAAGGTTAATTTTTACTTTTCTCTGTAAGGGACATTGTTCCTTAATGTTTTTTTTTTCTGTGAATAAAAAAAAAATTTGCCCCCAAGGAGGAGGTTGAAGTTGGCCAGCATTTATAAATCACTTGGCAGCATTTCTGAACAGGAGAAATGTCAGTTATTAATACAGCAAGACAGATCACCAGCACACAGCATGTTCTTCATCCACAGTGATGATCACTTGTTTTTCCATCCAAAAGCCAGTTTTTTTGAGCTGTAAGGCCACATGTCTGATGATGAGAGCTTCCTGTCAGAGCAGTGCTTTGTTATGGCTGTGGAGCTTAACAGGAATTGGGATAAATAATTTTTAATACTCATAGCCACTAGAAATTGAAATTACTCTAAAGCCTGGGTGCGTGTGGCTTTCTGCTTTGAGCTGCTGGCAGAAACTTGTCTTCTCTGTTGTTCATGCATCAGTGTTAAGCTGCACATTGAGGTAGATCTGGGCCCCAGTTTAGCCAAAAGTAAACAGTTGATCTTGCAGGATTGGTTCCCAGTTCACCATCAGCAGTTGTGCTGAGGGGGTAGAAGTGGAAGATGGGGCAACACTCAGCTGTTCAAATAATGCAGATTTTCAGTGTTCTGCTGTAGCTGAAGTGTATGTGACTTCAGGAGTCAGATACCAGCTGTGCTTGCTTATTTTCAGATTGAACTAAATAGTGAAGTTTTTGTTTATTGTTGGTTTAGGTGACTCACTTCTGCCTAAGCTTAAAGTTAGACTTGCTTAGTGGCTGAGGTCAGAGATGTGCAATGTCACGAAAATACTGTGTGCTTTCCTGTCAAACAATTTAATTGCATGTGTGGTTAGGATTACCTCTGATCATAGGGAAGCCTTGCTGTTGTTGACCTTCAAAACTGGACATGGGTTTGCAGAGATGTCATCACTGATGCTTCCCCAATGTGAAAAGGTGTCCGAGGAAATGCCAAGTATGATGAGGATGGGTTTGTTGGGTTTTTGTGTTTTTTGTTTGTTTGTTGAATGTAGGATCAGTGATGCTTTTGGTACTTCTATGCTTTCAAATTATCAAGAGGCTTGAAAAATGCTTCAAATTTTTCACAACTGTGTAAACCTGAGTTTAAATTTCTGTAGAGTCCTATGGAAGCTGCTGAGGAAAGCATGATTGCTCTAAGTAAATACAGACCTATTGCACAGGGCCTTAATTCTCCACTGTAGGGAAGACTTAACCCTTTGCAACACTGACAGGTTAAAACTCTATTTTTCTTTTGCTATTCACATTTTTCTCTAAAGAATATTCTAGATTGATCTGTGAGAATGTGCTGTGGTGTCCTGTTGGAGTGGGGATTGTGTGTGATCAGATAACACTCTGCAAAAGTCAACAGCAAAATCAGTAGTAATGCTTTAGTAAATAGTGGTTTGCCAGGGGTGGCTGTAAAGTGTAGCCACACAAAGCCTGTCACTTTTAGGTGTGTGTAAGTCTGATTCCTCACCATCCAACTGGAAATGGGCATCATCGTTCTTTTTTTTTTTTTTTTGCTTAATGGCAATTATTTCTATAAATGGCAATTCTTGTGAATTTAACTCTTTGCTTTCTGATGCAACGGTGAAGTTTCAATTACCAATAACTTGAAAAAGGCTTGTTTAAGCAACTAATCACTAGTAGGTGGCACTCAAAACTTATTTTATCTCAAGGGCTTACGTAGTGGTGTAGGGCCTTGAAATTCTGGAAAGCTCAAAATAGCCCCTAAAATTCTAGGGAGGCTGAAAGGTATTTCTTTAGTGTCATTGCAGACAGATAGCATGTAAGTGGAGTGTTCAGATACAGACCTGCTCTGGTTGCTGGGTGTTTGTGCTGCAATAGGGAGTGACCTGCTGTGGTTGAGGTCAGTACAGCGTTAAACTGCAGCGCTGTGAGCACAGCTGCTTGGTCAGAGCTGCTTGGTCATGGCATTTTTCTGAAATGATACAGGATAGATGTATCTTTCGTGCTGTTTGAGAATATCTGTCAGAAGCTTTTGTAAATTATGTTTCTGTTTGAATACAAAGCTTCCTTTAAGCGGTGTAGTGTGTTGGGCAACTTTTAAATCTTTTGAGATAAACATTTTCCTGAAAGCAATCTTGAAAAACTGCATTTCACACAGCATATATAAAATACCAAGGTAATGCATAAAAATAGCATATGAGACTGAGCTGTGTGTTGTTTTGCATGTTCCCCACTGCCTGCCAGTAGCATTGGTAAACTTCAGTGAGAAAATGTGTCCCTTTTGGCAGCTTTGTAAAGTTAAGACAGTCTGAATTGGAGGGTATAGAGGGGAGAATCGAGTCAGGGATCTTGGTAGGGAGCCTGCATTGAGAAAGAAAAATGCAGACTTGAAAAGTGAATCAATGTGTCTTTTTCCTTAAATAAATTTGTCTTTCACTTTTGAAATATTCTAAAGTCAAGGTTAAACTTGGGTTTAGAAACTGTTTTTAACTTACAACAGTCCTCATTTCTTGAAGCTGTAAAACCTCTTGCTCTATAAAATGTTCATGCTGTGAAGCCACCAAGTGTGTGATCCGCACATCTAAGTGTGCTGAGTTATACAAATGTCTTGTTTGCTGCCTGAGAGTGACATTGTCCTGGATTCTGTGTAGTGGATGTAAGATGGAACACTTGTAACTGTTTAAAAGTCTTTTTTTTTTTCCTGAATGTGCAGAGCAGTTTTTCAGATGAATGATGTTTTAAGTAGTGATGTGTCTCATATTCAGTGCTGTTAATCCAAGTAGATTGTGTGTGTTGCATCCTTTACAATCATGAGATCACAGCAGTAGCATGTCCAGCACTCTTTGAAGACTGACCTTTTGACCCTTCACATATTATACATTGTTTCAAATTCTTTTCTGAAGCTTGAATGTGTTCTGTTTTTCAACGGATAGAACATTCTATGCTTGGCTGTACCAGAGACTCAGAACACTCACAGAAATTTGGAATGCTTTTGTGTAGAGGTGTGCAGGGAGATTAGAGGCTTTGTGTCCCTTCAGCCATCTGAACTGTGCTCCTTGTTTTGGGAAGCTTTTGTTTCCTTGTCAGAGTGCCTTAGAACTAACAGAATGTTAGATGTGGAAAGTCATCCCATGGGTAGATTTTGTGTTCCAGTAGTAAAGGCAACAGCAGAGTTCTGACTCGGGTGAGAGGTGTCAGCACAAGGGCAGCTTGCTTGGGCAGCTGCAAAATCACAGAGATACTGAAGTATTTGGATACTCCTCCTGACTTGTTTGATAACAAATAGTCAGAAGGTTGTGAGTTAAATGGGTACTTACAAACATACGGATCCCATTTTTCCACAGTTCAAAAGGGCTATGGATATTCTTTATCTTTTAAAGCTGAGGTGATGTCTCCTATAAAACCTCTGACTTTTTCACTCAAGTCTTTTGTTCTGTATGTGAGTTGCACTTCTGTTACAATTTGAGGGGATGTCACTCAGTTAAAATCTTTTGTGCTCATCCTAAAAATGTGTGGTGTTCTGAATAACAATGTCTGCAGTTAGGGTAGTTGCTCTGTATTAGGCCTTGTTGTGTTGCATCTCCAGATCTTTCCTCTGTCCTGGTGTCTGTAAGTCAACTTCACACTGTTCAGTTGGTAACAGGTGCCTGTTGCTACCTCTTACTCACACTGTGTAGGGTTTTTACTGCTGTGTATTCATTGCTCAGAGTTGCATATTGGACCATCACTTGATTTGTTTTCTTACAGGACATAATACTCACTTGTTGGGTGGGCTTTAATATTTTTTTTGGTCCAGAATATTTGTAAGTAAATAGCTCTTGATTTTTTTTTGCCTTACGAATTGTTACCCTGACTGTAGTGTAGCAGTCACGGGCAAGAAGCAGAAGGACCCGCAGACAGTGGACATGGTTTTTCCCTAGATACCAGATACTGGGATGTGCAGTTTTCTCATTCTGTTGGAAACCCTGAACTAAAACTCTGGAGTGTATCTTCCACTAATTAATTCTCTTAACCTTCATCAAGAGTGCATAAAATAGCGCTGGGTTATGTCCTTTTAGGCAGTAAATGTTGTGCTCCCTCAACTGGCCTTGCTGAACAACTTCCCTAAACAATTAATGGCATGAGTGTGGTCTGGGCAGCATCTGAAAACACTTGGTTGGTAAAACCCAGTCAAGCTTGTTGTTCTCTTCCATAGACAAACCTGATGAAGCAGTTTTTACTGTAAATGCTGTTTGTTTCCTGTCCTGGTGACGTGCACACCTTCCTTTGATATGTTGGTCATTATGTGCTGTGAAGAAAGAGTAAATAACACCAATTAAATCTGCGAGTGTCAGGATCCAAGTAATGTGCAGATACAGCGTCATTAAATGCTGAGTAGGCAGATGTTTCATGGATTTCTGCAAGCTGATTCCTACATCAGAAACCATGTGGGTAGTGAATAAATGTCACTTTTAATTATGTGCTGTCCTGTGTATGAGAAGTGGGATTGGCCATATGAAGCTTTCCAGTTTATCTGGTAATACCACCCTATTTTATTGCATATATTTTAAAAGCATCAAACCCAGTGGTTACTTGGTTTAATACCAGATGCAAAGTCAATTTTAGGTTAAAGAATGCATCAGTTGTGAGCAATAGTAAAGTATTATGAAGGATTTTATATTTAGTATTCCAGAAAGCACTGGCTGAGTCAGTTTGACTTTAGGTTAATAGTGTTGCAATTGTAAGGTTTGAAGGTGTGAATTGGTAAAATGTGGACAGTGTAACATTAGTTCATGTATTTATAGAATAGAATTCTATATAATCTCTTGTAGAATTTCTTGGGTACCTGGAATAGATTTTGAATGCCAACTAATGAACTTACATACTTCCTATGTGACTAATTATGAAAAGTGCTTCCATATACAAACACTTGAGTTAGGGAGTCAGAAGAGTGAGATAAAAGTAAGATGAAAGGAAATAGGAATTGATAAATGATTAACCAGTCAAAACAGAAAATGTTTCTTTTTGTTCTCCTTGATGGCTGTGACAATACAAGAAAGTGAAAACCACCTACTTTAGGCTTCTGTCTGAGACCAGCCAGAAAACTGTTTTGTTACAAGCTCTGGGTCCAGCTTTGTATCTGGTGTGTAGAGCTGTGCCTTGGTGGGGCAGACCCGGTGCTTAAGGAAGAGTGTGTCCTGGCTGGTGTAGTTTTTGAGGGGAGTGGCACAGTCCTGAGTTCCAGGTCATAGTTGGCTGTGCCTTGGAGGTGAGCTGTCATGCTCTGCTTTGGACAGGAGCTTGAAATAAGGGTTAGTCTGAGTTTCATTAATGCTGTGTAGATTTCAAAGTGTCTAAAGGGGCTTGTCATTGTCACAGCTTGGCTAAAATGTTTATGCTGCATCAGATGTCTTCTGTTCATCCAAAAATGCAATTTGATGTGTTGTGTGAAGGGAAACCATTGGTGTGCTAGGCAGGTATTGAGACTCAGTGCTTTTTTATTTTTTTTAATCTGGAGGTGCTACTTTAATCCTTTCTGATGTGTTGTGTTAGGAGTTATGAAACTGCATAGCCTTGCATGTACTCAGTTGGTTCTTCCAGTTCATCTAGTTAACGATACTCCTGGAAGAGTTACCAGGGAAACCTTAGCATCAGTGTTTTGTACATTGAAAGCTGAGCAAATGTGAGATTCTCAGCTGAAACAAGAAAGTCTGCACTCAGCAAGAGTGAACCTATTTGTAAAACTTTTTAGTGTCATGGCACTTGTAAATCAGTTGGAAATATTGGATGTCACAGTTGCACAGTGTTGTGCATGAAGGGAAGCTTGAGCACAAAACCTGGTGCTATTCCAAAAGATGGACACAGTTTTTCTTGTATGGTCACTGTATCTGCACATGTAATTTTTCTAAATCTTCTAGTTAGAAGACCCTGAAAAGACAACACTTAAATTTTAGTTGTCTGTACTTGGCTCTTTGTAATACAAACAGATGAGAACTTGGAGGAGGAAAAGTGCATCCTTAGTGTATCCTCCAGCTTTTATGTGTGACTGTCTTGATTTGTTCAGTGGGGTGGTTGTGTGTGGTTAAAGATGAGTTTGATAGCATCAACCTAAAAATATATGGGAGTAACACTAGAAATGTTATTCTAGATTGAGTTTGAAGAACTTACTGAGTTTTTTGAAGATCTGTTTAGCTTTTTATAGTATTACATTGGAGGAGATGCAACAGATTGTTCAACACTGTTCTTCTGTGGGTTTGTTAGTGACAATCCCTTAGGAGAATCTTCAGAAAGCATTTCATTTTATAAAGAGGCAGGAAATTGTACTGTTTGCCCTTTGGACTGTGTAAATCAAAGCACTGGCCGAGTGCTTGTATTGGACCTTCACGTTCCAGTCTCTTTGCTGGCAACAGGAATGCAAATGAATGTTTGAAATGTGATGTAAACCAGCTTTTGAACTGAGGGGTTTTTTAGGTGAGCTGTAAAACTAAAGTATATTTGATTATTTTTAACCATAAAGGAGTCAATTCTCTGATGCAAAATATCAATCATACTAAATACATTGATAATGAAAAAGAAATCCCTGTTAAGACAGTTCTTTAGATGTTATCAGAGGAGTTTACCAGCTCGGTCTGTGAAGATTGAACAGTGTTACCACTTCAAATCCATTCTACTTTTCAGCAGGTTTGGTGTGAGGATAAACTTAGTTGTGTGGAAACCTGGAGTAAACTGTTCCTTTAATTAAATGACTTACCATTACTTAATCTCTCCCTATGTTAATTTGTTCTCTTAAGACTAGAAAGTTTAAATTACATTTTAAATACTACTTTAGCACTGCTGCATTTAGAAATGACTGGAGTCTTTGGGTCTGCTGTAGTTGCTTTTGTTTTTATTACTGACATGCTTTTTCTGTCATGGAGTCAGCTGTACAGGCACTTTTGTGTTGGCTGCAGGGAATGAGCCACAGTCCTCATTCCATGTTTCTGTAATTTTCTAGCATGGATTGCCAGACTGGGGAGAGACAGTGGTGACTGGCAGGGATGCTTGGCCTCACAATAAAGCTTTGTAGTCTCTGGTTTGAAGGCATAGCATTAGAATTTCAAACCTGACACAGTGTCTTCTGGAACTGCTGACAAAGCTGAGGGGGTTTGCATGCAAAGAGAATGTATTTTGCTACTTTGTGTTTAAGTATGTTTAACATTTCTAGCCCCATTTGTAGGGAGCTGAAAAAGTAACAGCTGGAATCGGTCCAGTCTGTGCTAAACCAGTAATTACATTTATTTCAGTTTGAAATTTGAGAACTGAGGCATGTTTTAATTCTGCTGTTTGGTTCGTGATAATGCAGCAGATACAAAAATAACTACTTACTGACTGGCTTCTATCTGCTTGCAAGAATGGATTTCAGACATCAGAAAAGTAGGTATATATATCCTACTTGTGTTAAATTTTTCAAAATAACAGGTCCTGTACACCTGTTGCCAATGATGCTTTGTCAGGAACTAATTAAAATACTTTTCCTTCTGAAATATTGCTCCACAAATTTATTTTAGATGTGCATATTGTAGATAACACAGTACATTGTATATTTCTGAAATAACTCTGGAAACTGTTTCAAAATTAGACAAATATTTAAAGTAAACCATTCCGGAAACCAATGGCATGAGAAGTGAATCACTGAACAGCAGAATGTGAATGCAGTTCCTGTTCATTGTGGAATGTTCAGGTGTTGAAGAATAAAGGGATACAAGTTGTGCTTCCATGATGTGATTCAGGCTCATTAATCAAAATGAGCTGTAGGAACTCTTAGCTTAAGTCTTCGTAAAGTTACTTCGAAGAACTAAAACTCCTCGACAAAAATTGAGAAGGAATGTATTAATAAATAACTCCTTTCTTCAAACAGGAAACCACTCCTAACCCCCAACCTGCAGAAGAGGAGAAAACCGAGCCAGCACCTAGTCAGGAGGTTGCCAGCCCTGAACAGTATATCAAACATCCACTACAAAACAGGTAAACAGTATAGAAGCGTGGGTTTAGTTTTGCCAAAGACAGAAAAATTCCTCTGACTTTGCAGCTCTTGTTTACCTTGCATTTTTTAGCAGTATTTTGAGAGTTCTTGGGTTTTTTGAAGATTCTTTTGCTATGAGGTTGCAGAGGAGATACAGTCTGATCCAGTTGTTAATAAATCAGAGTCTTCAGATAGTGCAGTTACAGAAGCTGGAAGGTCTCTGTAAATTTTCAAAATACAGCCAGGTACTTGGAAAGACAGTGGCTTTGCTTTTAGCTGGAGATGGGCAGAGCTTTCTTTGCTTTTGTCTGGTGTGTTTTAATAGGCCAACACTGAGATGAAGTTGCTGCCCAGCAAAACTGGAAAACTTTGCATTCTGCCTCGTATTTGGGTAAATTAAGGTGCTAGTGGTAAAAACTTGTAGTTATAGTTAATATTAGTCAAGGACCTGAGTTCGAGTCTCAGTAGGGACTGTCCCCTGGCAGTTCAATGCCTCCCTGCCATCCCATCCCGTCAGATCTTGGATGCTCAGCAGGGTCAGCCCCGGTCACAACTGGGTGCTGTGACAGTCCCGAGGACTTCACTGTCACTGTCCAAGCTCACTGGGCTGTGGCAGATGGACCTTGGGACTTAAATGGTGGGGCCAGTTCTGCACATGCTGTGCCTCACCTAAAACATCCACTGTGCAGGCTGGAAGGGCACACCCACGTGGGGAGAGCCCTGCCCAAATCTGCTTTTGCGAAGATTGGCCATTATACCATTATATATTAGTGAAAAATCCAGGCCCTTTTACAGCTTCAAAAAGACGATCTAGGAAGTGATTTTCTCCAAGTTGTGTGAAGAGTTAATGGGAAATGCTTAGGACTTAATGTTGGTAGGTAGGTGAGTGCTGCCCCAAAGTGAACCTTCTACCAAGTGACATCTTGCTCTGTTTCTAAGTTTTGAGCAAGTGTGGAAAACCATGTTACCCTGTAGTTCTGTGCTGCATGCATCCCTTTTTCCTTTCAAAGTCCATCCTTCCTCTGTTTCCTCAATACACCTTGATTAAATTTGTGCTGACACTCCTTTACAAATTGTAATGAGGTGATTACTGGAAAGGAGTAAGCTTTAAAACAAGGTTTACAATGTCAGGAAGGGTCTCAGAACAATAGATTGATATCTAGTGACTCAAAGTTCTCTGCTGTGAGAAGATAAATCTACTCTAGTGCTGACCTGAGTGATTTGAATACTGCTGGAACATAATGGCCAATCTTCGCAAATGAAGATTTGGGAAGGGCTCTCCCCCCGTGGGTGTGCCCTTCCAGCCTGTGCAGTGGATGTTTTAGGTGAGGCACAGCGTGTGCAGAACTGGCCCCACTGGTTAAGTCCTGAGGTTCATTTGCCACGGCCGAGCGAGCTTGGACAGTGACAGTGAAGTCCTTAAGACTATTCTACAGCACCCGGTACTAACCGGGGCTGACCATGCTTCGCATCCAAGATCTGATGGGATCGGATGGCAGGGAGGCGTTGAACATGCCGGGAGCGGTCCCTTCACTGAGACTCGAACTCGCGACCTTCGATTCGGAGATCGGAGTGCTTTCTGCTACACCACGGGACCGCCCCACTGCTGGAAAAATCAGAATGAAAAATAAACCTGTTTGGTTAAATGCCTTATCAGGTATTTTGTTCCAGCTCTTTTACACGATGCCTTTTGGATCCAGAAAGAGCACTTTTGTGTATGAGGTTCAGTTTATAATGTGTTGAGATTTGTACTCTGCAGAGATGAAATTTTTAATTTAGTTTTATATATGCTGATTTGAAAACTTAAAACAATCAACTTGGGAGATTTTAATATTGTTGCCATTAGTAAAGTTCCCTCTTAAAATTTATGCTTTCCTTGTATGTGCTTGGAAAGCTTTCATGTCATGTGTAACTTTGAAGTGATAAAATTGGCTTATGTAACCTTTAGAAGGAAATTACTGGACAGGGAGCTGTGCTCCTCATTTGAATAGTTGGTGTTGTTTTATTCCATAATCAGTTATTTGATGTAGTGCATTAGAGTTTAGCAGTGGCTGCAAGGAGAAACACATACAACATTTAGAGTCTTAGTTCCAAAAATATTTAAAATATTTGGCTAAACAGATTGATCCAGTTTGCCACAATTCTTGTAATGGCAACACAAGTATTGTTATCTGTGAAGATTTGTATTCGAGAAAAGAATTTATCATGTACCTTATTGATGAAAACTGACCTCTGTGCTGATTAATATCTTAAGGTTTGCAATTAGTTTGGATATAATAATACTAATAATTCTATATGTATATATATGTGTGTATTTTTAAGACACTTTAATTTCTACATGGTCTTATTTTGTTTTCCTCTAGATGGGCACTCTGGTTTTTTAAAAATGACAAGAGCAAAACTTGGCAAGCGAATCTTCGTCTTATCTCAAAGTTTGATACTGTTGAAGATTTTTGGGCGTAAGTAAAGATTTTTCTGTCTGCCTGCTTGTTCGGGGATTTGTTGACAAAGCTTATGCCGAAGTCAAAACCCCCGTAAAGTATTCCATTAACCACAAATTTTTGGGTGTCATCTGAAATAGCTGCAAAATTGAAGGTGGAGTCCATCCCATGTGAATAGAGTTGTTCACACTGTCAGTGCACATTGTCTTGCTGTGATACTGCAACACTGCTTACATTATATGTACATGACACACATGTAGAAGATCTCATTTGTGCAGTATCTATCTCACAGTAGCATGAACTTGTACATTCTGGTGGCCAACTGATTTGCTTCCTTGGCTCTTCATTTTGCCCCCATCATTAAATTCTCAGACTGCCGGCTCACTTCCCATGTTCCAGGATGCCTGAATCTGGAGCATAGTGCTTGAGATTCGTGCACATTAATGGCATCCTTGGAAGAAGTTCATTGGAGGTTGCAGAAGAAATGCCTTTTTTTCTAATTTGAAAGTACTTGGGCTCCAACTGCAATGACAAAGCCTTTGAAGGTGGGCTGTGCTTTCCAGACATCAGCTTCAGTAAGATTTGGGTGGCTGTGTTGAATGATTTTGCCTGTCATAATGATGAAATACAAAGAAAATGCAAGTGGCATTAAATTGAGGGTGAAAAACAGCATTATCCCTTTCTTAGTGTTTCATGCTACATTGAGTGGTAGGTTTTTTAAGGTTTTTGTTGCATAATTTTTTTTATGTGATCAGCAAGAGAGATGGTGCCTAAGTGTGATAAGGTGTGATTAGCACCAACAGGGAAGAAAAATGTTTCAACATTTTCAGTAACTTTATCAGTGCAGTTGTCACGGGGAGGGGTGTGGGATTCTGGGCTTGTAACCAGCTTTCCCATTCCTACTCTGGGGGTCACCAATGGGTGAGTGAACCTGTTTCAGGTTTGGCCTAGTTTTTTTACCAACAGTTTGCAGACTTGGGATATGTGATGTGAGCTTTAAACAAATTTAGCTGCCCTGTTAAAGTTGGTTAAGGGTAAGTTTTGAGCTTCTATAACTAAGATTGTTTGGGTAATGAAATGAAGTGCTTAATCTGGGTGTCTCCAGTAAGGGTATAAAATCAGTCACAAGCAACGGAGAAGTTACACCTCCTTTCTGGTTGGAGTGTGAAATAGGTGTGTTGTTCTGGAAATAAAATATTGTGGTTTAAGTAAACCTACAAGAGGCAAGCTGGTAAATCTGTAACTGTGCCTGATTTCTCATTGTTAGAACATCACAGGAACGAATTTCCTTTTTGGCACTGAACTGTGCCTGAATGTTGGTTGGTCTTGGGCTCCAGGTTGCTGTAATGTGTGCAGGGCTCTTTCTGAAGTCTCACCCTGACAGTGTGGGGGGCAGGTGGAAAAAGTCCTGTCTTCTTGCTAGAGCAGCAAGACAATATGTGCTGCTTTGAATGTTTTTCTCTGAATTGCATAATTGTAAGTTTAATTCTGAATGTGTTTTGTTGTCTGTCATCTGTTCTTACCTTTTGAGTCCTTAATTCAGATTATCGGGCCGACAGCATTCATACCTAGAATACTCTATTAAATAGCAACATTGAACTTTCTCTTAAAAAGACTGTCTGCAGTGAGAGTAGCCTTGGATAAACAAATATTCCATATATATATATGTACAGAATACATACATATGTGAAACTTGTGCCTGTGAAAACTCAGTGAGTTGTGTTCGTAGCAACGTCCTTAGGACTAGGTTTAAAAGAAGCATTAGTGTAGAACCCCACAAGTGTTCATGAACTGGTTTCCATTCTGCTGCGTTAAGCTCAGAACATCTTGAAGTTGATGCTTGTATATTGTTGCAAAATAGTTAAGAAATAGGATTGCTTCTGAAATAACTTAATTGTTCCTTAATTTGGGGATTTTCCTTGATTGTATGTCTTAAATTCTGTAAGAATTTTGTACATGAAAATGATGCTTAGTTTTTAATCCTGCTTTTTTCCCTCCAACAGTTTATACAACCATATCCAGCTCTCTAGTAATTTAATGCCTGGTTGTGACTACTCACTCTTTAAGGTATGCTTGCTAACCTTTTTTTAATCTATCTATCTATCTATCTATCTATCTATCTATCTTCCTGATGTAGAAAGAGACAGTCCAAATATTTCACTTAAGACATTCAGGAACATGGGTGGGAATATCCTAAAGGTGTTAATTGTTTTTAGAAAGTCCCTAATATGTGCTATCTGAAAAATCAGGCTGTTACTGCTTCTGAAAATGCAAGTACTTGCTTTAACACACCTCACAGACAGTACATTTTGGTATGTTACTGTTTGTCTCCATTCTACATTTGAGATATTTGTGCAAATAATTGTGAATTTTTTTAATAATGAAAAGTTTTCCAGCTCTGTCACTTCATGTGGCATGAGTTAAAATGTCTACAGGAAGCAGCAATGTTCTCCAGTGTTCTTTATGGATACTCTGAGCCAGATGCACGGTGCTCTCATTAATTTTTACAGTACCAGTTAAATGCTGTATTACTTGTGTGTGAAAGAGAAGGCTGTGCCCAACATGGAACGTAAAGCGTGCTCAGTAAGTGTCCAAAGTAGTGAATAGGAAATGCTCATGGGAAAGAGTACATGAAATCATGCCTCAGCTGGGCTGGAGATCTGAACTGGTGCTCTAAAGGAAGTCCTTACCTCTTGGGAGTGCTTCTAACATATGGCTTCCTTTCTGGATTGAAATACCTGAACAGTCCCTGAAGTGCTGCTGCCTGGTTCCTGCTTTGCTTGTAAAGCACAGCTGGGGGCTGGGGCTCCTCAGCAGGCTGTGCATCGTTTGTAAACCCCAGCAGCTTCATGTGGTAAAGAGGTGCTGGTGCTTGGCTTTGGGAAGGTAGTGATAGTCTAGATGACTGAGAAACCTTACTGGAATTTTGGCAAGGCCCTTCAGAGGTTAGGATATCTGTGAATCACGCTTGTGTCTTTTGCATGAATCCTAAATTTGTGTCCTAAGTACATCTATCTATTTTGTGTTTGCTTATCATTATGCAGTAATAACTTAATCATATAATTGCATGTAACAGGTATAAATTGGCAACTGTTGCAGGCTAATGAGCAATCTCTTACTGTTGTCCTTCAGCTGTGACCTCGTAAGAGTGACTCTTAAAGGTGATGAAGCGGTTTAAGCTCTACAGCTGCTAGTGAGGGTGTTATATTTAAAGTGAGATGATACCACTCCACCTTGCATGTTGAACACTCAGTTTTCAGCCAAAGTTCTGTAGTCCAATTCTCTTAATGGACAGCTCTTTACTGAATTCCCTTGTCCAGAAAGTCATTCAAAAAGCAAGTGTATAAAGTGCAACCTCGCTGGTGGATCAGCACATCCAGAGTAATTTAATTCAGTGCAGGGCCTTTGGGAAAATGTGAATCTGTACTTGCTTTGAGATGTGTTGATTTTCTTGTTTTTTTTTAGTTTAATTTTGGCCCTGACAATGAAAACCCTCTTATTCTTACCTTGTGTGTGAAGGAAGTCGATGAGATAGACTGCCAAAGGTGTCTGTTTCAGTGAAATAATCTGTGGTGTAAGTGAAGCCCTTCGCCAATGTTGCACTCAGTCCAAGACATAAAATGACTCTAGATAAAATTAGCAGCTACATCCTGGTTTCATGCAGGGCTAAGTGGGTCATTGACTTTGCCTATTTCCTCAGGTTTTTTTAATACAATGTGTAGCTAAGACTTTGCCTGGGCTGTGATTCTTCTGTAGAAATAAAAATTCATTAGAGGAAATGCACTTGTTAAGCTGTTTTGCAACTTTGGTGTTGGTGTGGGAGTGCACTTAATATTGGACTACACATTTTTTTCTTAACTTGCTATTTGAGTTATCACTCGCCTTTTGGTTATTCTATAGGCAAAATACAGATTTGATTCTGATTTAACTTCTGGCCATTCTCTGCAGGATGGCATTGAACCCATGTGGGAAGATGAAAAGAACAAGCGAGGAGGACGATGGCTAATTACACTAAACAAACAGCAGAGACGAAGTGACCTTGATCGCTTCTGGCTAGAGACAGTAAGCACTATGGCCTGACTGGGTGCAGCTGAAGAGTCTTGTGTTTGTTAAAATATTTTTAACTGGTTTAATTTTTGTGTGCTACACTAGTCTTCTAACTTCTTGTCAGCAGAGTGTCCTGTAAGTTTTTATTGACAGGCTGTATTTGAAACATGATTTTTCAATAGTGATCCTTAATGTAGTTGTATTTTGTTCAATACTTTATTGTAACAGGCAGAAAGAATTCTGCAGGACAGATTAAGCTTTTCCTATGGAGTGCACAGAACACATGTTGAACTACTGTGAAAGTAATACATTGTCTTGAGTGTAACAGATTCAACTGCTTAAATATAAAAATTCTTAACAAATACCTTTAGAAAAATAAATAGTTTTCAGGTTTTGGCCTTGCTGAAACAAGGAACTTTTAATTTTTTTTTTGTTCTTTCTGTGTTTATCTTAACACTAGGATAGGCAAGTAATAGCACATTCATCCTGTATGTACACTCTGAATATACTTTTTTCCAGTACTGTTATCTCTCAGTAGTAGATTTTACTGAATGGTAAATATGTTTTGAGAGATTGTGTGGGTTGCAGTACATGTGTTGTAGAAAAGGATATGACTATGTTGTCTCAGAACTGCCTTGGAACAGCCTAGAACATCCAGGTTTAGGGACATGGATTGCAGACTGGACAATGCAAAGCAGTCTTAGCAAATCTCTGATCCTCTTTCCTTGTTTCTGTGAGGGGCAATAAGTACTGCATCCCTTTGAAAGGGAGAAATGGCCTTCAGAATCAAAACCAAGATGTCAAAAATAGCTGAACTTTTTCAGGATCTTTCTAGTCACTGTAGTTGTGATTTGAAGGAAGGATTTGGAGCTTTACACTGCTAGGCAGTGTGACTGCACCTGGGTAAATTAACGTCTTGCTGTGTGCGTTTAGCCTACACATGTATATGCATCCTGATTCCTGATAGCCACTATATGTGGCTTGGAGACATGTAGATAGCCTATGTAGACTTAAGGCTAGAGGGCTCTGCTTTTTGTTCAGCAGCAAGCAGTGGCAGGGAGCCTCAATACCCAGGTGACTGATATGTGCTCTAAAGCAACCCTGTCACTTCCAATTCCAGTAATTATATGTAACCAATTTTCTTTAAAAAAATCAAACCCTTTGTTAAAACTCCCTTTTGGAACACATTTTTATTGTAATACAATGATCTTAACTGTAACCTAAACTTGATTTGAGAAGACCTCTTTTCCCTGTTTTGCAATATTCATGAACGTATCTGACTAGTGTCTGAGCATGGTAGCCATATTTGCTTGTGTGGGGACTAAGGCTGTTGATTAGTATTTTGCATGTTTGTGTGTGGTTTAATCTTGGCCATTCATGGCTTGCATTGCCCAGTGAGTGTGTGGAGCCCTCAGCTGGGTGTAACATTTAAAGCATGTGTGGTTATACCTGATTCATTCATTAGCACACTTTGCCCTTTTTGTATTTCCTCGATGAAGCCAACCCTTGTGGGTCTCATGGGTACTGGAAAACCTGATTTGTTTGAAGAGTTGCAAATGTGTTGACTTTCCAAATGTTATAAGTGATTCTGGAAAACTGATATAATAGCAGTGTATTTAATGTTCTGTGCAAGTGACTTAAACAAGCATCCATTTGGAGATTAATACTTCAGTGTGCAGAAGGATCTTTAATTCAGCATGGACTAGATGAATCTGTCTCAACCACAAGAAACTGTAAGTTTTGAATATGTGAATTGCTTGTTTTACAAGCTGCAAGTTGAAGATTTTAAATACTACTTTCACAGTTAGCATACTGCATGGGGATGTGACCCCATTCAGTCTGATGTTCCTGAGGTATAATACCTCTGCCAATTCCAAGCTTCACCAGTAGAAACCTATCTGGAAGAATCTTGTATTACCTGCACGCTTGTATTGGTGCACTTGCATTACACACTGTTCAGGATCCCTGATGCCCACTGAGAGTTTATGGAAGTGCTGAAGCTTCCTAACTGCTGATAGGAAGTAACACTTGACTGAATAGCACTTATCTGGCTGCAGTCTGATTTACTTGTGATTTGATAGACTTCAGCATTGAAGTTAAACTTTATGTTACACAAACAGTTCTTCGTAGGTTCCTCCTAGGTAATGTATGGAAACACTTAAAATTTCATATTGGTCTACCTGTGTTAAATGTACTTTAGAAAGAATACATTCCTTTTTATTGTTACCTTCTTTTGGATTGGGGCGGTCCCATGGCGTAATGGAGAGCACTCCGGTCTCCGAATCCCAAGGTTGCGAATTTGAGTCTCAGTACGGACCGTCCCCTGGCAGTTCACTGCCTCCCTGCCATCCCATCCCGTCACATCTCGGATGCTCAGCAGGGTCAGCCCCGGTTAGTACCGGGTGCTGTGACAGTCCCGAGGACTTCACTGTCACTGTCCAAGCTCGCTCAGCCATGGCAAATGAACCTCAGGACTTAAATGGTGGGGCCAGTTCTGTGCACGCTGTGCCTCACCTAAAACATCCACTGCACAGGCTGGAAGGGCACACCCACGTGGGGAGAGCCCTGCCCAAATCTGTGTTCGCGAAGGTTGGCCATTATCTTTTGGATTGGGCGGATGTGGTGGGAGGCAACACTGTTTTAAATGATAACTGTGTCACAACTTTTAGCTGGTGGGAGAGGAGGAGGAATGGAAAATTCAGAATAGGAGGAACATGCCCTACTACAACTGAGTTTATGTTCTCTTCTAACATTTGGAACTTCAAGAAGACATTGCAATAAGCAAAACGTGATGCTGTATGGCATGTGGCTGTAGGCAGCAAAATGTAGTATTCCTCAGTCCTCGTGTACACTAAGTGCTTTCCTGTGGAGCAGGATTCTGACTCTGAGCTACTGCTTTCTGTTTTCCAGCTGCTGTGCCTTATTGGGGAGTCATTTGATGACTACAGTGATGACGTGTGTGGTGCTGTTGTTAATGTTAGAACTAAGGGTGATAAAATAGCAATATGGACAACTGAATGTGAAAACAGGGATGCAGTTACGCATATAGGGTAAGTAACATGATTGACATCTTGAATATATGAAGTGTAACCCTGCATTTAAAGCCAGCTACCCTGATAGGGAATACACTTCAGGAAAATACAGTCTGTGCAGAGCTGTATCCCAGGTTTAAGTAATTCTATCCCCAAATCTCTGTGGTGTAGTTTTTTGTGTGGGTGTGTGCTAGTAACTACTTTCTACTGCTGCACTCCCTTCACTGTAGAATAGAAATAATGAAGAATTGGACACGAATCTTGGCAGAAGTTTTCATTTGATGTACTTGATACCTGTAGATAGTGTGGGTTCAGTGTGCTAGTTTGTAAAGGTGGGAAGTCAGTAACAGTAGAGCAAGGTAAGGTGTGTTGACCATCAGCTGTCATATTGCCATAACTCCAGACAGGAGTGGCCATAAGTGGCTTGAACCTCACTTGCCCTATGCTAAGGAACACAATGTTCATGTCTCAGGCAGGTTCTGCTGGTTCTTTCTCTTAAGACAAGGTCCAAGCTGATTTTATTTAAAGCTTCTGTTGGATAGCTGACTGTGGCCATTACCATGGGGATCTGCTTTCTGTCAGTTAAAGGAAAGACAGCAACCCTCTGCAGCCAAGATGTGCATGGCGATAAAACTGACTGTTCCAGGGAATTGCTGTTTTATTTACTTCAGATGAATTGTGGCCCATGGCTTCGTAGCTGCTTTGTTTGTATATGTGGGAATACAGCTTGCTGATATGAATGATACACATATGAATGCAGTAGAATCCCTGCATTCTACATTAGTGTAGGCATGGTAATTTTTTGCAAGAGCTTGTCGTATTATATATGGTAAGTAATTTTACTAAAGTGTAAGTGGATTTTAGATGCAATAGGCTAGAAAAATCATATCTTGAGTCCTTTATTGGTATCTGAGAAACTGTTTATAGATAGGCAACTCTTTTGATGGTGTCAGCAGATATTAAAAGCAGGTGTCCTGATACTAATTCCTTCCTAAGAACTTTGCTTAAACTGTTGTTCTATTTTTTTTTCTCTCCAGGAGGGTATACAAGGAAAGATTAGGACTTCCTCCAAAGATAGTGATTGGTTATCAGTCCCATGCAGACACAGCTACTAAGAGCGGCTCCACCACTAAAAATAGGTTTGTTGTTTAAGACGACACCTTCTGAGTATTCTTTCATAGGAGACTGCGTCAAGCAATCGAGATTGGGAGCTGAACCAAAGCCTCTTCAAAAGCAGAGTGGACTACATTTAAATTTGATTTCCATCTAAATGTTGCTAAGATTTGTGAGAAGTCTCATTCGCCTTTGTCTTGTACTTCTGTGTTCAATTTTTCTATTTTGGTCACAGTAACCATTACCAATCGGAATTTTAGTACACTTCACCCCCCCAAATCCATGAATGTGTTTCTGGCCCACTCTGTAATAGCTTGGTAGAAACATTACTATTAAAAAAAACCTGTTTATCCACAGTATTCAGAAAAGAAGTTGCATTTCTGTACCTGCAGGAAATTACTCTGTTCTACCTTTGCATTGTATACAGTAACATTTTGCTGGTTTGGAAAAAAGTAAGGTGCATACAGTTTTCTAGCAATTTTTTTATACAGCATCATCTTTGCTGTAACCTATGCTGATGGCTGCTAGATTAATTTATTTGTTTTCCCTATTTGATAACATTAGTGATATTTTGATTTCTTCCATTGTTTTTGCTCATGTAACATTTGGTGAAGAATCTGGGAATATGACAAAGGTGGAATAAACATTAATTTTGTGCATTCTTTGGTAATTTTTTTTTGGTTTTTTGTAACATCAAAGCTTTGCTACAAACTTATGCATTTCAGTCAAATCAGTGATCTGTTTGTGTGATTTCCTAAACATGAATGTGGGTTTTTTTAATGTAACACCATAATTTACATTCCTTACTAGAAATAGTATGTCTGTTTTTGTATCTTATGCTGTATTTTAACACTTTGTATTACTTAGGTTATTTTGCTTTGGTTAAAATGGCTCAAGTAGAAAAGCGGTCCCATTCATATTAAGACAGTGTACAAAACTGTAAATAAAATGTGTACAGTGAATTGTCTTTTAGACAACTAGATTTGTCCTTTTATTTCTCCATCTATACAGCAAGTATTTGTACCTCTTGTGACAAGGCAGTCTCTTCTGTGGCTTCTATTGTAGTAGTGTCTTCCAAGAAAGATGAAGTCTGGAGCTATAGTCTGTTGAAACTTTTAATAAATCTATTAGATAGCACCCTAAATCAAAGTGAAACTATATCAATGTGGCTACTGTTTTCTTGGTGGTTGATCTAATTGATAATGGTTTGTGTTGTTTCTGTTGACTTTTTATGCCAACCAAGAATTTCAAGGGTACACAGAAAGCTGTTTAGTTCCAGGTAGGAGTTATGCTAAAAGTGCTTTAGTGAGTAATTCTGCTCTAAGGATATAATTCATATGTAAAGTACAAGTAAAGCACACTAGAGATATGGCTATAAAACAAAAGTATATGAGGATCTAGATAGTCTCTTAGGTATTTTACTAACTGAAGTTTCACTTTGTTGTTTGAAAGTTGCGGGAGAGCTGTAAGTTTGCTTGACTTGCAGGATGGGGGGGAATTTTGAGGGTCATTGATTAACTTTTTTTGAGAAAAAGATGAGAGCTTTTTCTTCCCACTCATTTAAAGCAGAGTATGCAGCAGAATCAGTGCTTTATTGCTAGTTTCTAATTTTCTTAGTGTGATGTACTTAAAGATCTTGTCAGGGCTATGTGGCCTTTCTTCAGTTAAATGTTAAGGCAGGTGCTTATTGGAGTTTTGATCTTTGGTAACTCCTTAAAGCATGTTTAGTCGCTGTGGCAGTGAAGCTTCTGTTGAATCTGCCAGATTAAGGCACTGAAGTGTCTCATGTGTGCTAAAATAGACTTGAACACTTTTTTGCACATTTTGAGAAATGTGTGTCATAAAGAGCATATCAGACTATACCAAAAAGGTCTGGATCATTAATTATAGTAATGTCTGGATCATTATTATGGCTGTTTAATATAAACACTGAGAGCAGGCATCTACATCTAATGAGACTATGCTTTCACTATTGGTCATTAACCAGGATAGCTATTGGATGTGGAAAGAGTTACTAAGGCTGTTTTTTGTGGATTCTGGTGAAACTGGTTGCCTGTCCTGATTCAGGAAGTGTGCAAAGCAAGTCAGGTTTGTTTAATAGGACCATTGATGGTAGAATATAGCAGTCCTTGCCTGTTTTACAGCTTCAGCTAATCATCAGTGATGCTTGCATGCATGGGAATGTAAAGATGAATCAGCTTCCTGAATGATGACATTAGGTTGTCTGCTATTGGACAAGGGGAACACTGTAATTTGGGAACACTGTGGCCAGGCTCACTCAAAGGAGCGTCACCCAGAAACATCGGTAGTGCTGCCCTCTTGTAAAGAGTGCTGAGATTAACCCGAGTGCTGTTGTGAGAGAGAAGCACATAGTATTGGTTTTGTTTCATTTCAATGCAAGGCTGAGTGAAATATTATTTAGGGTAGCAGCATTTTGTTCATCTAGAAAAGTGAATTTTATGTGTGTGTGGTCTCAGGTTCAGGCTCACAAACCTATGTAAGCAGCCAGGTGACTTGCACTGAAGTATCAAAACTGCAGGCAGGTTGGCTCAGGCTCTTGGCTGCTCACGTAGTAGTTGCAATGTTTCTAGAAGACTTGAGAGAAAATTAGCTGGCATAGTTGCTTTATCAAATATATAACCTATGCCTCTAATTCATTGCTAAAAGAAATAAATGACCATGAACCTAGTCTTCTCTAGCTTGCAAATCACTTTGTGCTGCATACTAATGTTCTTCTGATGATAATGGTGTAGTTTGTATGTGTGCTACAGGAGAAAGCTGAGAGCTCTCCATTCTGTGTATCAATAAAACAGCCACAGGCTCATGAGAGGAGAAAAAGCAGTAAATTTTTAAGTATTTAGTATTGGTGCAAAACATTCAGTGTTGGTAGACTCTTAATGGGGTAGCCATTGTCAATGTGTGGTTTTAGTAAGCCTGGGAGTCCAGAGCATCTATTCAGAAATGGTTTTTTGTGATACAAAACCAGCAGAGCAAGGAAAGAAAGGAGAAACTTGCTGTGTTTGAGGAGGTGTAAGAATGTGCCAATGTGAAGATGGGGTAACAGATGAGGAATGTGTGTGCATTGTCAGCTTCAGGGTGTACTGTAAGTCTTGGGCTGTGTGATGTTTTCCATTGTCACTGTTTGTCTTGCTTTGCTGTCACTGTCTTGTTTCAGACTGTCTCTAGGTCAGGAAACTTAATTTTAATCTTACACAAGTTCTGGAAACAGCTTTTAGACAAGCTTGGACTGAGCTCAAAACTTCCATCCTACCTAATAGAAAATCTTCCTACTGAAATGCTTTGAAAAAATATTCTCGACTCCATGGCATCCTTACTAAAATAAAAATAAAAAAATGTTGCACTTCAGTCCATAACAGTGACATGGATCTTCCCTTTGATACGACCTTCCATGATTCAAAGCTTTATTTTTGAGTCTAGGCCTGATGGTCTTAAAACTAGATTTTGTGTGTTCTGTCCTGCACTGAAGTACTCAATCACATAGTTGAGTTTATTAGTTAAACTCATAAAGCTTTCAGGCTGCCTGGCACTTAACTTTAAGATGACTTTATCCTGCTAAAAACAGTCAGTGGTGTCCGCAAAAATTTTTTGTGAGTAAGTTTTGGTTATGTCTTAGAGGTTTTTTTTAATGAAGAATTTGTGCCTTTTCACATTGGGCAAGAAACACTCAAATGAAAATGACATGACCAGTAAGGAAATAGTTATATCTGTTTCACTTTGAGACATTTCATACCTGTCTACCCAAAGTTTAGACTCAGAGCAGAAGTGTGGAGTGTAATAACAAGCACTGTGAAACCAGTCCTATGGAATTCACTTGCTGGACCCTTCCATCAATTCTAAGCTCCAGAAGGTGTTGAATCTTGAAGGCTTGCCATTTTGATCTCTGTGGGACATCCATTCACTTCAGCTGCTTGAGCAGATGTTCTGCCTTTTAGCTCTTAGTTTTGTGTTCCATCAGAGATTGTTTTCAGGCATCTGGCTCTGGCACTGCAGCAAAGCCTTTAATAAGCACTTAAATTCCTTTCCCTGTGATAAAAACCATGGTCACTCCTGCTCTTGCCTGGTGGCTGCCTGGCACTTTCCCAAAAGACTATGGGATTCCCTCCTAGCCTTTCTATTTTGAAGTAAAGCAGGTTCTGATGTCCGTAGATAAATGTGAATTGTGGCTGTGCACATGATTGTTACGCTTCCCAGCATTAACTTGTTTTGTGTGATGCCTTAAATGTAAACACATCCTAGCTGAAGTCTGTCTGTTGGTATCAGTTTGCCTGCTAATCAAACGTAACTCAGACTTCGTATTATTTTTTCCTGCTAGTACTGAGCGTGTGTCAAGTTAGGTGTGAACTTGTGGGGTTTATGGCTGCGTGGGGTTTGTGACTGCCTCTGCATTTCTTGTCTCCATTTTTCTAAATCCGGATACTTTTCAAGCCTTAGTAAAACATGTTTAATAAAGGGAAAAATTACACTGAGTCTAGTCACTGCTTTTTTTAGTCACTGTGATACCATGGAGAATTCCAGGTGTTGCTAAACCCAGATAAAGACTGTGTGTGACTTCTTTGGCATAATAATCTGCTTATGGGATTTCATTTTTTTATCTCTAGCCATGTAAGTATGATAATAGTGAAAATGATACTTGAAAGTGTGTGTGAATATATCGTATATAAAGCAAAAATGACTCATCTATTTTTTCAAAGTAGAAAACTGTTTTGTTATTTCTAAAAGGTTTCTTTGACTTTCTGTAATGAATTATTGGATTTTGCTTACAATAGCTAGTTTAGATAATCTTTTTTCCTATGTTGTGCCTATTAATGTTATCAAAGAGTTGGAGCCAGCCTCATAGGTGAGGTTTGGCATTCTTTGAAGTAAAGCTAGTTTTTGAGCCTTATCTTCCTCCGTATGTACAGGGTAGTTTATCCTAGTGCATCTCACCCTGAGCCGTACAAATACACAGAAAATATGATGGGAAATTGGAAGGTACTACTTTATTTCTGTAGCTTGAATGAAAATAAAGTTTCTGAGGAACTAATGTCTCAGCTTCTTGACTCTGTCTGGGATGCAGAGAAATATGGATCAAAGATAAATGAATATGGGGCTACTTGGAAATGTGTGTTCACTGTTCAGTTTGGAGCTTATTTGTAGCTGGGGCTCCTGCAGCTCACCCCACCACCAAGTCGTTTTGAACAGAACTGGTGTGATAGGATTGCAAAAACACTGCTGACTGTGCTCCCCTTGTTTGCCAGAGTTCCTCCAGTAGGAAGGAGTAGTCTCAATGTGCTGATGCAGTCCCAGCTAGCAGGGAACTGCAAGTAAACTCCTCACAGGAGCTCCAGTTGTACCACTGCAGTGACGCTAAACAGCTGGAGATGGTGTCTTGAACTTGCAGGAGGGGTTTTGGTCTGTGCTCTCTCTTTTGGCAAAAAAGCTGTCTCTGTAGGTGTATCACTGTACAGCTGTGCACTTAATGCTTGAGGCCTTTTTTTTTGATACAAGAGTAGATGATTGACTGCAGTAAACTGACTTCACTACCTGGCCTCAGTTCATCTTGTGTGTTTGAAGTGGGAGTGCTCCTGTGTAATTGAAAGAATGGTGACTATCAATGTCCAGAGGTGGAGATGCTGCTTCAGTGTTTCTCTGGAAAATCCATCCTTGTTTCCTAAAAGCAAGGAAGAAATATCTGCATACTGCTGTCTTCTGGGGACAGATGTATTCCAGAGTAGTTGGGTAAAAAATTAAAAAGCTTTAAAAGGTCTCCTAAGCATTTATTGCTTCATCAGTAGAGGCGTGTCTTCCCTGTACACACCTGGAGGTTGTGGGTGATTCAGCGGTCTAGGGCAGAAGGGAGGTTTGATTTTTTTATTTTAATTTTTTTTTCTTCCCCCCCAGGCTGTGAGGGTTTTTCAAAGGTAATTTGGGGAGAAATAGAAACTGACATCTGTATTCAAGCACCAACAATTTAATGAAATTTTAAGGTAAATTCCCTTTGCAAAATTCTGATAACCCTTTGATTATTGCTAAAGTAGCCCTAAATCCTCAATATTCTCTTAACGTTTGGATGTGACTTGGCTGTAAGAATGTCTCAAATTTGTCTCATTTTGCTTCCATTAAACTAGTGATTTAACAATGTTTTGGGAGGGTTGTAAAAGTGCAGACCAATCCTAAACTGTAACAGCAGTAACTGTTAGGGCAATGTACTGCAAAAACCAATTTGCTTGGATATGGATGGCTTCTTAAGCAATAGATGGTTCTTCTACATTTGTGTGAAATGTGAAAATGATGCAAAGGGAAGAACTGGATTTTTTTGTAACAGCTTGGAGGCTTTTCCTTGGGCATTATTTGTTGGTAGATGCAGTGCTGTCCAGCCATCCCTTCTCACTGGGCAGTAGGAGCTCTGGGCACTGCTGAGGGGACACCCAGACTCAGCTCTCAGCAGTAGGAGCTGCTTCTCTCTAAGCTCTTGTGGGTGCTGCTGGTTACCTTGAGTGAGCCCCAGGGACGAGACATGAGGTTTTCACTTCTACCCCCTGACATTATCTCCTCCAACTGCACTTGTATTACAGTGTAAGAACATACTCCTGGTTCTGTGCATTTGATGTGTTGCACTAACCCTGTTGCTTGTATGGTTTTCAAGATTCTGATACAATTCCAGGATTGTGAAATTCCAGGTGCTTTGCCAGAACAGGATTAATTCTGGATTGAATGCAGCCCAACAATCTCTCCTCTTTTATGCTCTTGAGGCTACATCTTAATTGCACTAGTTTGGGGTCACTTCTAGTTAAACTAGTTTGAAGTGACTTGATCATACTACTTATGTTTAAAATTAAAATTTTTCTAGGTTTGAACAAGGGAGAATCAGTTTTTTTGAAATGCAGGAGTATATATACCTTTGTTATATACAGGTAAACTACAACTGCAGCTTAAGTTTTCCTTCCTTCCTGCTAAAGGAATCAGTTACAGGAATTTACAACATAATTGATGTGTTAAGGAGGGAATAAAACACCTTGGCAGCATTGAGATCATTTGCTGGCTGTCCTGTTGCCATAAAATCATGGTTTCTTCCCTATGTCGTGTCAGTTTTGAGAGGCTTTATTTTTGCCTATATTATAACAGTTACTGAGGATCCCCCCAGCACTGTTGATCTGTGCTCAGTGTGCTACAAGTTTTGAACAGCCCTGGAAGAGTGTGTTGGTTAATGCACCTGCATGCTGACTGCAGCTGGGCTTGGCAGGCTTGGAAAAGGAGAGAGGAGATTCCTAGCTGCCTGGTGCATCTCTTTGGGGTTTTGTTGGTTTTGTTTGTTTGTTGGAGAGTGCACATAGTTGTGGTAGCCTTTCAGTTGAGCCCTTGAATACCTTCTTGGAGAGGGGATGGCCAGCAGCAGGAGCAGCCTCACAGGAGTGTGCCCAAGGACAGTGAAGCTATTACTCAAAAGTGATTGAGCTACTGGGTCAGTGAAACAGCTTCTCCTGGATCTGAAGAGGTCAACCCAAAATACTAATAAAATCCGTAAGTTTTGCCCTAAATCTTTTAGTTCCTTCTTTCCATAGATATGAGCCTAAATACTTCAGAATTAAGCTTCCAAGAAAACATTTCACATTTTGCATGTTTCACTGGCCAGTATAAACTGTGCTTACACAATTGGCATGCCTTTGCTGAAGTAACAAAAGCTGTTGGTGTGAGGGGTCAGAAGCTCAGTGCTGTTCTGCACAAGAGGAGCTGCATGTAGAGCTGTTTACATCAGCCAGAGTGCCCCAAGCACTCAGCTTTTCTCAGTTGCCTTTGTGCTCTTTCTCTTCAGGTAGTGTTTTGCTTAGTTAAAATACGGCTGCTGGGCTGTAAGTAATCAGAAGTCCTTTACTGGATGTGAAGTTTCAGAAGAGCTCAGAGGCCGAGCACGTGAGCTGTTCCATACCTGGTAATGGCATTAGGGGATGGATGGCTTATGCTGTGGTTTTTGTGCCAATATATTCAGCAAGTGCTACCTCAACATCAATGCCAGTGAGAAAACAAGTATTACTGATGGTGATGAAGACAAATTGAAGGCATCTGAGCCAAAGCATTTCCCGGCGCCTTGAGCAGATGCTGCATCTTAAATCAGACATAATAGAGATTGAACAAGTTTTACAACTCATCCTCAATCAGCATCAAATGCTTTTGATACAGTATCTGCTCTGAGAGGTGAGTACTGTGCATGTGACAGTTTTATCAGTTGCAATGTTTTGGGATGTCCAGTTTACCCTGTGCTACTTCCTCATTACAGCAATAAGACAGAAACTGGAGTTTCTGAAACGGTCTTGTTGGACAAGGCAGTTCATATGTTTCAGTTTGTAGTGTAAACTGTCCCTTGAGCCTTGAGACAATGGACTTTAGAGGCCTTTTAGCTGCAGAAGTCTAAATGGGGGTAGAAAATAAGCTTTCAGTTCTGTGCAGCAAAGTCCCCATATAAACATTGGTACTAAATGAGACAAGAAAAGGCTTTGCTCTGTGTATGGAGTTTGCTGCAGCGTTAGTCCAGTGTTCATCTCAGGTGTTAGCAGATGGCTGTGGGGAAACATGAAAATAGGAAAGGCAGAGAAAAATGATTTTTTACCACTTCCTGATAGTCTGCCAAAGTCCATCCTGGTCTTCATGTCTGTGTGGGGAGTGCTGGGGTAGAAAATGTAAACCATGGGCTTCTTTACCTGTTTTCCATCTCTTTCTGTTGTTTTACAGAGCAAGAATTCAATTGAGTTTGAGATCTTGAGGAAAGTGAAGCAATTCAGAGAAGTTGTTAATTAAGTCTTCTGTTTTATTAATTTAATGAGACCTAGTGATTAGGTTTGGGGATTTTTTTGAGGGAGGTGACTTTTTTTTCCTTGCAAATATCTTGATTTCTTGTTTTCCAGTAACTCCAGGCATGGGGTGTTTAGTCTGTTCTGTTCTTGCCACATTGCTACCCATGGAGAAAACAGTAGTTGACAGATCAAAAAACTTAGCCTCTTGGATTTTGTTTTTTTCTTTCAGTGAAGTTTCTTTTGTGCTTTGTCATTAAGCAGCATGGGGGCAATTTGTTGTGGTCTAGATTTTGCTGCAGAGGCTGTAAAAAGGGGCAGAGATAGGAATGTGGTTAAGAATTTTGCCCTGGAGAAAGGAGCTCCTCAGTGGCACAGAACTGGAAGATATTAGAAAGATCTGGCAGGATTATGTGCTCCCTTAGGGAGATGGTGTGCTGGAGGCACAGGTTAGAACAGTTCCAGTCCAGCTGGGCTGCAAACTCTTCTCCGACTCCAGTGCCATCGGTCCCCGGCATCCTCCCTTCTCTGCTTTGTGCATGGCTGCCTGCTGAGGGAATGTGGCCATGTATTTTCCTGCAGCAGGCTGTGGATTGCACACAAAGGAGTGTTTGAGAGCTTCACCAGGTGTATATATTGTTTCCAGATACGCTCTGGCGAGGTTTAACAGCTGGGCCTGTTCCCACCTCCTTCCTGGCTGAAATGATTGCATGCTAACTCAAATACTTGCAAGCACACATTTTCCAGGTGTTGCCTCCAGCTATCATCTGCCCTTATGCTGTAATAAGATGGTAGCATAAAAAATTTCAAGTGGCAGACACGTGTGGAGTGAGACATTTTGTACTAGAGCAGTAGGCAGCACGCCCCAAACAGATCTCCAATAAAAAGTGAGACAGAACCCAGCAGTGCCTTCCTTTTTCCCAGCAGTTGGTATTGTGTTTGTTCTGTTTAGGATCACCTAAAAAAACTGTGCAGCTGTTCATATCTGCCCCAGCAAGAAGGACTTAACACATTTGGAAAAATCAATATACCTCAGTCTGCAGGGGGAGGGGGAATGGGCTGGCTTTTGCACTGAGCTCTTGAGAGAGCTTACTTCTTTTATGTAGAGGCACGAGATGTGCAAGAAGAAAATAACTTTTACATGATTCTTGTGCCTTGCCACAGCCCAAAGTAGGAAATGCCGTAATTACAGCAGTTCTCTGTAGCTGCCTGGATTAGAAAAGCAACTCTTAAGCCATGGCAGATGTTTTTGAAAGTGGTTTTCAGCTTCCAGTTTGATGGGACTGTTCCTCTCCCTTCAGTGCAGGACGACAAAAATGTGACATTTTTGTTCATGTAGTTAATTGGTATCTATTACTATGAGTTGTGGTACAAGCAGGAAAAATACATTATGTGTAACACTGAACTGGGATGACTGGAACTTACATTCTGTAGGCTAAAATGCCACTAAAAAGGGGATATGCTTTACTTTTCTCCATGTGGTGAAATTGAGGGCCTGTTTATTCTCTGGAAGCAGTTTAAAAACCAAAAAAAATGCCCCAAATGCAGGGGATTCATTACTCCTAGTAGAGCTTTAAAGATACTTTATTAATTGGAGCATTCCATGCAGAAAATTAGTTTTCTGGCTCACTTGGGAGCCAGGATCTCTGCTGTTTGCCTTCCATTGGCACATACTGTGTTCTTGACCATACTTATTTTAAAATTGGGGCTGACAGCAAAGGTGTCCTCCTATCTACTGACTTGGTTAAAATATTGACTGAACTTTGTGTCCTGTTTCCAACAGTAGCCCATGACAGATGATTAGGAAACAGCTCAAGGAATGAAAGATCTGTAATGTTGGGACACCTTGTCAACTTCTGGCAAAAAAACCTGAACCCAGACCTTTATGTTTAGTAGGTCCTGATTGATCTGTCTCCATTAATTTGGTGAGTCCCTTTATGACTGAATTTATCATATTGCTCTTCGAAGTTGTCACAGCAGTTGAATTTCCAGCACAGGAATGCACTGGGAGGAGGCAGTTCCACCTGTGCCATCCTCTGTAGCAGCTTCTCACAAACCAACCTGTCTCAGATTGAGCCTCCCCTTTCAATTCAGTCTTGTGTCAGATGTGTCATCCTGCCATTTAACAAAGGGAGGTGGAGATACTTGTCTTTGCTTTAGACCTTTTTTAAAAACTATGCTCTCTACCAATCTTGTTTACAGTTTTATTTGCATATTTTGTTGGCTTTTCAGTTCTTGAATACTGGAAACCTGGTTAACAACTTAATTTCTTCCACCTAGGGCAATGCAAACAGTACAATTACAGTCTGTAAATAAAAGTATTACAATTTAGCGGATTGTGCCTTAAAAAGGATGGAATTACAGAGGGAGAAAATCTGTTTTCAGTTGGAAAAAAAAAAGGCAACTCCTGATAATTAGCAAAACTTTTCCAAACTTTCCCAAATATCTGCCACCCTCTGAGTCTGCCTCACCTTATAAAGAGGACCAGGGTTGTTTCAAATGCAAGCTTTTTTTGACCCTGGTAATAGATCATTAAGTCCAGATGTCACTTGGCAGGGCTACCTGTAGGTACTGTGTGCTTTTCACTTTGCTGCTGCGCCAAGTGCTCTTTCATTTAAAAGTGAGCAAATGCCAGCAGTGTATTTTGCAAAGGAACTTTCTCTCCCGTGCTCCAGCCTCTTGTGTTTGCTATTTTCAAACAGCTCTGGGGGTTCCTGATTACTTCAGGACCTTTGTGACCTAATAAATGAAACAGCCATAAACAAAGCCAGCCTAATCTCTTCACATCGGGCATTTTGCCATGGAAAGTCAGTGTTAGCTGGCACAACTCTGTCAAAATGAAGAGATACTGAGAGAGAGATGACTCATTGTTTCAACTCATCTTTCTCTGTCATGTTGAGGGAGTTTTATACATTCCCCTCTGTCAGGGCTCTGCAGACTGGGAACCACACCAACCCAGCCAGCAGAGTCCTGTGTGCAGAGCAGTTCCCTCTGCAGCATGGGTGTATTTCCATGGGAGCATTTCCCTGGATGAGTACATGCCTGTGTCTTCATGCTGCCATCTTCCAAAGTTCACGCTCCCTCCTCCATCCAAAAAAATGCTTCAAAGGTTTTTGAGGTAGCTACAGTAGCTCTTTCTTTTAAAGCTGACCTTCACGGGAGTAAATGCTGTCAGCAGTGTCCTGCTTTGACTTTATGAACAAAGGCTGAAGAGAGATGTTTGAGGAGGTCCTGATTACTTTTGCTTTCTCTTCTGCTTGTTCTTTGTCACTGACTAAGATCTTTTCTATTCTGGATGACAGAATGGCAAATCTGGAACTGTAGAAGAAGTGTGAATTCACAAGAGCAAAACTTGGATCTGCTTAAGGGTAAGGGTGGTATTGTTTTCTTTGTGGGTTTTTGGGGTGTTTTGTTTGTTTTGTTGAGCATTTTTGTTCTTTTCTCCTTCTTTTGATTATTCTAGAATAATTAATTCATGGTGAAGCTTGCAAAAAGGAAGGAACTGCTGTTGCTGGTACATACTAATGTATTGAAGACCCTCACTCTCATAGATATAAATTTTAGTTTTTAGGGTATCTGACCTGTTACTGGAGCCTGAATTTCAGGTGCAGAGTTTCCCTACTGAGAGTCTGTGTCCGCAAAGAAGTAAAGGCCTGACCCTGATGTGATTGCAACAGCTCTTCTATACAGAACTGTTAATTTTTCTCTGCCAAAGAAACATCAGATTTGATGTATCGTGTTGCCTCCTGAAAAATTTAACTCCTTTTAAGAGAAATTTAGTTGAAGATAAATTTTTTCCAAACCAGTTATACTTTATTTGTGCACAAGTTTTACCAGTAAGGGAAGTTTAATGAATATCCCTCATCTTGCCTCCATAAAATTAACTTTCACACATCTCTGCTGTAATTTATTACTAAAAAAATTCTTATTTTTTAAGCTTTCAAAACCACCAGCCATTCCACATAATGTCTTCTTCAAGATAAATGTTTTTATGTTCCAAGGGTAAGGGGATACAAGTCTTTCAAGAACTGGTAGAAGAGGACAAGCTCAAATAACAGAAAATTTCAGCTATAATCCACTTTCTTTTTAAAAAAATAAAGTAGGGGAGAAGAATGTAAGATTTTATAAGTATGCCAAGTTTGCATTTTATTTTGATCCTCAGATTTAATTGAAATAACATAGGCTGTGTTTGGTGTCTTTATCTTAGTTTCTGAAAAGACCTATAAATGCAGCAGTCAACTTAGTGCACAGGATTCAGAAGCTAAATGTGAAAACTGGGTATTTGTGGTTGCTGCTGAGTCATGCTGACAGCTCAGCCTGGTTAGCATTAATGAAGGTTCAAAGTGGAACAGGGCGTCTTCTTGAGCAATGAGGTAAGACTGAGAAGTCCTGCAGGCACTACCAGTGCTCAGTCTGATTTCCTGCTGAACCTGCTGTGCCTCTCAGCTGACACCAAGGGAAAGAATTTGGCTTTTGATTCTCAGGTTTCTGGTACTGTAATTAATACTTTGGCTTTTTGACTCTGTGCAGAGGGTCTTCTTAAAGCAATCTGAACAGATATCTGCTGTCAGATATCACTGGGGGTGCAAACAAATTGTCATTGACTTCAGTGATGGTGCCCAAAGTTTTATTTTATAATTTCCCTTGAATTAAATTAGGCACTCTCGCAGTGGGGGCTGCCATTGCTGCCAAGGGATTCTGGGAACACATAGAATACTGTTTTCATGTGAGTTAACTGTGAAGGGATGAACTTTCTTTTGATAACCAGTCAGGTTAAAACTGAGTCGTGCCCATGGAAAAGGGACATGAAACCACAAGACAAAAGTGTTTTCTCTCCCAATCAATCATCCTGTGGTATCTGTCATAGGATGTCCCTTTGCAATTGTATATCTGCCATGGAAAATAGCTCTTTGAAAAAGTTGCACAGCACCAGATGTTTGTCTTCAGGTGGGTTTATTCAAGGTGGGAAGGATGTGCTTCCTGTTTTCTGATTTGGTGGACACACATTTGGTTAGGGGAAAAAAAGATATTATGAGTGTGTGATAGTTCACATCCTATCAAGGATAGAGCAGTTTGCCCTTTTGGTATGACTCACGCTGGACTAAGCACTGCATGATGCCAATCAGTTGTTTCATTCTGTTAGTTCATGTTAAAAATAAAACTTCTTGCTTTCTCACCTACCTTGCATTAGTAATCTTGCCTTGGATGATACAAACTAAGATCAATCCTTTTCTCACAACCAAAGACAAAGCCCGCTTTTAAAGCACACATGACTCCTGACAGCCCTGGTCTGCAGCCTCTGTCAGCTACTATTTTGTGAAAGTTCAGGTTTCAAACTCATCTGTCTGCTGGACACTACAAGATTTCCCTTTGGATATGTTCACTGGATCTGACTTTAGCTTATTTTAGCACTAGGCTTGTTTTACTGTTCCAAGTAAGGGCTAGACCTTTCCTAGATCAGGAAGTGTGGAATTTGTCAGAAGGAGACAGCTTTAAGGCTGCCAGATAACCTGACCAGCCTGCTTCTCTGTAAACAATTTTATGGGTCCTGCTGATAAGGATAAAGCAACTGCAGTGAGGATGATTAGAAGATGCTGATAGCTGTAGGGAAGCAGACTAGTACTGCTCTAGTGTATGGCTACCCTTGAAGAAAAGCACTTACAAACTTACGAACATTTATAACATCTTGTTACTGGTGATGGCACCCACCTGCAGTTTTTCTGCTGTCACTGTATGCCATCAAGCCCCAGATGCTCATTATTTTGTTCTCATCAGAATCCCTGCATTGGTTTACAGGCCCACAAGAAACTCCCTCTGCAACAAAGCAAATGATAAACAAACTCCTTCCAGGCCAGTCTGGGTGATACTTATCAAAGGGTTACTCATATAGGTCTTGCCTGTATTAGAAAAGGTGTCTAAGCCTAGAATGAGGCAGCTGGATCCATGGAGCTGCTGGTTCCACTGACTTCTGTTCAGTCTTTATCTGAAATTGATTTTAAGCCTCACAGGATTAATATAAGCCTTTCCAGTTAGGGATTACATAGACCTATGAGGTCACGCCGGTGACATTTGTATTGTAGATTAGATTCTAAGGGGCTCAAGTATTTTAAGACTGTCCCTCAACCTTGTACAGGTGGGCCAAATTTATCTAATGTGCATCTACGATGAAAACCCTGAGGAAAAGAGCAGAGATCTGTTTTCTTGTTACAATAACAATAGAGAAGTGATGGCTGTAGGTTAAACCTGTCAGGTTTCACCACTGTAGTGAGGGTAAGGAGAGGAACACCTTCATCCTTCCAGCAAAACAGCAAATAGAAAAGCAAAGACTAAAAATCAGGAGGCTGAAAAGAGAATCTGGGTCTAAGGAGGAGGAGATGGCTCAAACAGAAGCACTGTGTGTCCTGCAAGCATTTGCTGTGAAGAAGCATGGGAAGGCATAAAAGCAGTCTGAAAATCTGAGTATTTGCCATTTGCAGAAAAAGAGAAGGGGAGCCAGAGTGCAGGTATTGCCTTTTTTATCTCTGGTTCTATTGCCAGAGGACCAAGGCAGGTAATGGCTGCAGAAGCTGCTACCTTACCCTGTCTCCTAGGCATGTGTGAAAACCTATCAGGCTCCTTGCATTGCCTTCATTTCAGTGCAGGTCTGCTCCTTATACCAAATTCTTTCAGAAGATCTGTTGACTGTTACTGCCTGCCCTTACCTTTCCCTGTGTAATTTTTGCAGGAGAAATGGATCAATTTTGCTTGATGTCCTCTGCCTTTAAATCAGCTCTAACTGATGTGAGACTCAAGTGGTGGCAGCTGGCAGACTGTTTAGCTTCAAGCAGGGCTGGAGTTGTTCTGTGACCTGAAGAAGAAGGTGACTGCATTTTATTCTCTGGGTGGCAGAATGCCATGCATTGAGGGTGATGGAAAATAGGTATGTGGGAGGAAGCCCTTATCAAACAGTTAATAGACCTAAATGTGAAGAAAGAGGATTTGGTGTCGAAGTACATCTGTTGCCTGTGGTTTGATGCAGTCAGCATGACATGAACTGCTAAACCTTTGTTCCAGCTGTCATAGGTACCCAATTTTCATTATTTTTCACTGGCTGCTGCTTTTGAAGTTTACTGCTTCTGACATGCAGGAGTATTTCTTTTTCCAAAGTGTGAGTGAGCCTGCAGGATGGGAACATTGACAATACACAGCTGGCCATGCTGTGCTGAGAGCTTCGGTGCGGCAGAATATCCAATCCTGGCTGCAATGGTAGTTAGAAAGGAAAAGGATCAAACTGGACAGCTCTCATCAAGTCCTCAGATTCACAGTTCCTGACAAGATTGTTGTCCTAGTCTACTCTTCTTTGCTCTATAAAGCAAAACATATACTTTTCCCTTTGTATTTAGAGAGTGGGCATGGATTAGGCTTACTAAGCAATAATCAGCTTTCACTGGTTTAAAATTAACTAGAACAGCACTAGTCTTTTTTCTCTTAGCTGGTGGTGGTAGGGGACAGAAGCTCAGGCTTTTGTGGCAGTGTGAAGAGAGGTGTGACCTGCAGCAATCTCTTTCCATGGCCAGAGGTATGGTGATATGCCCACCCTGGATGAGTTTTGCTGGCCTATCTTCCCAGCTGCCAGAATGGCTGTACAAGAGAGGTGAAGTCTGCACTGTGTGGGGAGGGAGAGTTGTTCTGGTGGGGATGAGAATGCATGTCCTGGGGCTGGTAGAGTGCCAGCAACATTTGTTGTCAACTGTCTCAACCTCTTTTCCTAAAGAGAATGTTCTCTTGGGACTCTCCTCCCCTCTCCTCTACTGTGCTGATGGTGAGCTATTTATTTTGAGTTGTAATTGAAATAGGTACGTTAAGCCCCTGCCCCCACTGCAGGGGGTAAGAACACTGAGAGGCCTTTGCCACCTTCTCTTCCTTTGCTCCCTTGCCAACATGCTGAGAGCTTCAATGTTTCTGACAGAGGATGCTGTACTGCAACTAGGCTGAGTGTTTCTTGGTTCATGGACAGGGACATCAGCCCCCAGATCAGGGTGCTCAGGGCCCCATCCAGCCTGGCTTTGGATGGAGCCTTCCAGGGACTGGGCGTCCACAGCTTTTCTGGGCAGCCTGTTCTGCTGCCTCACCACTCTCACAGTAAAGGACTTCTTTCTAAGATCTAATCTGAGCTTCTTCTCCTTTAGTTTAAAACTGTTCTACCATCTCCTGTCACTGTGTGCCCATGTTCTCGTTATATGACCCAACCCTTTGTCAGTGTGTCCTTTAGCTCTGTGTAGCCATGTTTGTATCACTGCCTTTGGGCTCCACATGCCAGCAAAAGGGGGCTGGAGCCTCTGTGTTCCCCAACATAGCTGTTTTGTGGGGCTGAGGATGTTTGCTTTTACTTTATCTTCTTTAATTAAGTTGTTTTGTTTTGGTTCTGTGTTTGGGTGTGGGTTTTTTTAACAAGCCTTACTGTCTGGACCCCTGCAGTGTCTGTAGTTTCAGTGTGTATCTCCAGGCTTACATCAAGCTGGGGTTTTTTTCTGGCGTTTTGTTGTTGTTTCGGTTTGGGTTTTTTTGTTGTTTTTTTTTTTTTTGGCAGAGTAGCATCTGAAGTTTTCCCTTTGCCACTACTGAGCACTTGGGCCAATGACCTCCTCCTGAAGTCACAACTGCAATCCATTTTCTGTGTTCAAGCAGCGATGATGTAACAGTTCACAACAGAGCAGTGCCTCGCAGGCAACACTCGCGCTTTCGGTTTCTTCTTTGGCCAAGTCATGCTGGGAGATGTAACTTAGGGCTAATAAACCTTCACAGGATGTGGAGGCCTGTCTGCGTGTCAAGCATCTTTGCGTTTTCTCTTAGACAGCACTGAATAGTAGAAGGCTATTTTCCTTTTCTAGCATTAGGGGGAGCACAGATGTTAAAAAACTGCATGGTTAAAAAAAGATAGAAATTGAAAAAAATTCTGAACCTTGTGAGTTGAATTTAAACCCTGTATGTACACAATGGTTTGTTTACAATCCCTGTGCCACCAATAACAAACCTTCTGCAGGCACCCAGGATTGTAGGACCTTGATCCCAGAGACAGCAGGCAAAGAAGATGGGTAGAAATGAACGGCCTGATAATTTTTCAGACCCCTAGAAAGAATCAAATAAAACTGAGTGACATTAACAATTGTTGTAACCTTTCTTGGCACTCCAGAGGCTGCGTTGACAACATTACAACAGCTATTCAGGAATGCTGTTATACCACCAGGACTTTCTGTGAGAATTTATAGACTATAATTTCTTGTTTTAGCTTCCAGTGGTGTCATTGCTGACTCTACATCGGGCCTTGGCTACAGGGCAAAATATTGTCATGTTCCAAGCCCTTGGCCCTGCAAATTGATTTTGTTTCACACTTTGGTAGGAACATTGCCCAATAAGCTGTGTGGTAAAACCTCTCTACCCCCAGCCAAAATCCCCAAACTTCTAATGACTTTCCCAGAGCAGAGATTTCACATGTGGGCTCAAAGTTCATAGGCCTGTGTAATTCCTCTGTTTCTGCCTCTACTGGTTTGTGCTTGCTTCCTCTGCTCATGAAAAATACTTTATTTATCTTTAAACCCATAAAGATACTTCCTGGCTACTCAGTGAGCAAGGCTAGCAGAATCAGTCCCTGTGTGCACAAAAGGCACCAGATAATGACATTTAGGCCAAATAAGGGATATTTTACTTCATATATGTTTCCACAACTCAGCATATGCTTTAATCATTGGAATGGACAGGCTGATTGATTGCTTGGCTGATTCCTCTACATTCAACACCTAAAAATAAATGTTTAATAGTTACATAATCTTAGAGTTAAGGCTGCTCTCTGTTCTTTGGAAGCCAAAGGTCCAAGTTAGGGCTTATTGCTTTGGGAGAGCAGAGGGGATCCTCTGAAAGCTGATAACAGTGTACCTGACTTGATTTCTAAAGAAAGATCAAGAGAGCATGGTAGTTTGGTTCAGCTCTTTCCACTGACGTGATCACCTGGATCTTGTTGGTGGTACTGGTTTGGTTCTGTCAGGTTCACAGGAACATGTCAGCATCCATGCATTTCAAGCTAGTCCATTCTGTACACATTCAATTCACTTCTTTAGGAGTATATCAAAGGTAGTATCACAAGGAGAAGTGAAGGACAAAGTATTGAAGAATGATTCCTTTCAATGGAATTTTGGGATGCCCAAAGCAGGCATGCCTGGATGCCAAACAGTGGTACTGCTACCTGCATGAATGCTGTGGAAGGAGGAAAAATTGTAACTGGTACATGTGGATCTTTCCTTGGTAGTATTACTCAAGAGGAAGTTTCTGTGAGACCTGTGGTATTTGCAGTGCTTCCAGAAGTCCGAGGAGAAGTGGGAGGGAGTTGTAAAGGGACTGAAGAGAGAAGAATCTGCGGAAAGGTAAGGAAGAAGGCCCGAAAGAAAAAACACCTGTAGGTCACACTGTGAAGGGCACAAAGGCAACACACACCCCAGAGGAACAGTGCCATGAAAGTTAAAATAGAAATCACCAGTGGGAAAGGATACTCTTCTTTCCACCTCTTTTTTTTTTTCATTTTGTTCAAAAGGATGGCAGGAGCATGATGCAAAGTGCTATTTGTATACGGGGGAAGAGACACATATGAGGACATCTGTTTTAAGGAGCTGCTTCAAAAATAACCCCAGGAGAGGAGTGTGTTTGCAGAGCGCAGCAGGCAACCTGCAGAGCAGTGGAAAGAAGCCAGCAGTGGTGCTCTGAGTGCAGACAGCCCCAAATGTCCACAGGATTGTGTACCTTTGTATTCACTGTCAAATCACCCCACCCTGACCCCTGTGGGTGTTTTACAAATGGAAGGAGGTGCTGTTTCCATATTTCCTGCCTGACAACATTGATCCCTTTTCTGTTGCCTTCCTTCTTGACCTCATTTTCTTAAGTCAGCAGCTCTTAAATTCCAGTTTCAAGTCTTTGAAAAATAACCCCATTTCAAGGAATATCCAAAATGTATGGCAGAGGAATGCAGATTTGGATACTACTCCATCCAAAGAGGAGGCCTTGTTCACCTGGAAAAAAAAGAAAAGCAGGCTGAAATATTTTTGAAGCAAGATGCTCATGCCCAGCATTCTGCCCTAGCCTCTTACTGACTGCTGAGTATAGGAACATGCAGCAAACCTGGCCTCTGATTTACTGAGGTGCTGTGAGGAAGTCCATTACAGCTTACCTGTTGCTTCAGCTTCCCAGCAGGTAAAACAGAGGAGTGAAAAGCATAACTTTTGTACTCATCTTCTTTCTAAAGTCTGTGGTTTCAGACAGCTCTGAAAGTGTTGTGGTGTAGGATTCAATGCAAATATCAGGTGTGATCCATTGGTGAAATGAGAAGGGGTAAAGCCAAATGACAGAAGCCCTCCCACTGGGGAACACAATGCTTCAGGCATCAGGCAGGTAACTTCTCATGTTAGCCAGGTAAGAGAGCATGTTTGATAAAGACCAGATGAAAAATTGGAGATATAACCCCTCCATGGCCAAACGCTCCTTAAAACTTTGACAAAACATTCATGATTAATTTGCATCACTATCTATTTCCTAGTTTTTCATAGGAGAATCAATGGCAAATACCACTTCAAAGAAACAACCAGATGTTTCCCTCCTGCTTTTTTAGCTACTCATTGTGGGTAACAGTAACATTTCACAAATAGAAGTGAGAGTTTGATATATAGTAGCTGATACCAATCTAGTAGGAAACAGCTGTATTTCTTTTCTGCACTAGTGGCTGTCAGCAAGTTACGCTGAGCTGACTTCACATATCCCCTACCTCAAGGGAAGCATTATCCTCTGTACTCCCTCCAGCACTGTGTTTTCTGATAAAGAACAAATGCTAAAATCATGTATGCTAAAATCAGTTCATTCTGTAGTAACTACTTGGAGCAAAACTTTGGGTTTGGTTACAAAAATTCTCACAGCACAAGGTTAACTATTTGGAGTTTCACGGAATTATTCCATATTTACCTGGCTATGCCTGGTATAACCACGACTGTATTTTGGCCAGTGTTTGGTAGCTGAGTACCACCTGCAATGTAGTTTCACATGTATGTAGACTAAGAAAGGGATGTGATTTAGGCAAAATTTGATATGTCCAAAGAGTTGAGTAGCAGTCAAATTGGCTTGGAGTAAAATGTAGGAACAGGGGAATTACCATGGTGCTGCTACTCTATAACAGATATGGAAATCAATTGCTGGGCACTATGTAAGAGAGGCTGTGTCTGTAATATTGGCTATTGTAAGTAAAGCACTTAAGTCTACAGTTAGGAAAACAAATTATTTGCTTTATGGTTTTATTGGGGTTCAATTCACATTGAAAATAATGGTTATTTAATGTCCAGACTGCTTATGCCATCCCACTGGATACCTCTTCTTAGTGCCCGAGTAAGGTGCAGACCAGGCCCTGAGGGACTTGCATGTGACCGTTTTCAGGGAGCCATGGGCTACTGAGCACTGACGTCACTTTTGTAATGGGAGCTCTGGCATACCAGGCTGAATACTGAAAGGTATTCAGGCATATAAATGGTTTGTTTTTTAAACTTTCCTTGAAGTATTTAATGGTTTACTATTTGGATGTCTCTTCAGGCTTTGAGGCTTTGCCAAGATTAGGCTTTTTCTATTACTTTGTAACCATATAGAAGCTATAAAATTGTTCACTTTCGATAAATTTATGGGTGTTTTATCCCAGCTAGTACAAAGTATATGGCTTTCTTTGCTTAGCTGTTTGTTTCCATCATTTGTGTTTCAGTGGTGACAACTGGGCTTCCACCTTTCTTTTCTTTGTGTGAAGTGGGACCCAAGTGCATGGCACCATTCTGTTGTGTGCATCCATTGACCATGCTGTTCTGTGCTATAGGACTATGGAAAAATGTCCAAAGTTTTCTCTGAATGCTGCTATACAGATGCAGGCAGGGTAGCAAGTGTAAGCTCATGAGGACAAAGATGTACTCTGAAAGAAAGACTGAATAAGCAGTGTAAGCTGTAAACAGGTGTATGTCTGTGGTATAGTATTGGGGTTCGCTTATCCCGAGCAAGGGTGCAGCGTGAATGATGGTCAGAAGAGCTCAGGCACTGCAGGCATCAGAAGGCTTACAAGAGTTTATTCAAGATAGTTTCACAGAGAGTTTTCTCACAGCTCATAGATCATAGTAGTAGTAGTAGAAGTTCTGTTCTCAGTAACATCCACACCTTTTATATCCTTTCACATCCAACATGTCATGACATTATTGGCTAGCCCATTCACCTCACATTCACCAAAGCATCTCATTGGTTACAAGACACCACACACACTCCAGGTAGTCTCTTCTCTTTAAGGGAGAACTCTAAACTGCTTTCCTTAAGGGATGCACTCACTGTCACACCTACAGTGTAGAACACTGACAGCAGCCTCTTCCTTGTCCACCTAGCCAAAGCTGACCTCGTGTTTGTTCCTGCTCCTGCCTATCTTCCAGTTTGGCTGCAGGGTCCTGTGCACCTCCCCAGCTATCTCACTGCTGCTGTGTCCTGCACCTATTAAAATCTGGGCAATGTTACCCCTTTCTCCCTTTCCGGAGCACATGGAGGCCCTGTCAGCATCCCCAGGGAAGGCAGGACACCAGCAGGCTGCACAGTGGGGTAATTTACCACTAGATGGCTGGACCTCCTTTTTGTCCAGCTCTCGGTTTTGTTCCCGGCTCAGAGTGACCATGTTTAGTACAGAACAATGGTCTCGTTGTAAGCTCTCTGCCCACCCACTTCATGGCTTAACATTTTAAAACAGCTGATGCTTTTAGCAGATTTGCCTTCGTGATGAGTAGTTCAAACTTTTGAATCATACTGAAAGAGCTGTGGTAATATCTAAGAAAATTACAGCTATTTTTGCAAGACAAAAGGAAAAGCTCCCTAGGTCCTGTTTTATTTTTTCCATTCCACTACATGTGTAATACAACTTTCACTGAGTCTTTAATTTTGTAAGTGTATGCACAAGTGGGACACATTTATCAGTTCGTCATTCAGACTGGGATATAACAGCATAATGTCCTGAGTAGTCACAGACTCATACTTTGATCTGCTGAATTTTGGTGATGTGAAATCTGTAGAACTTTGAGACACTGACATATATGTCACTGTGATTTGGGGCAGAAATGTCTTTCCTTTAAGAAAAATTATTTTGTTCACAGTCAGTCTCTTCAAAAAGATTAATACCTCTGGGTGAAAAATGTCAACTTTCCTGATGATTGCAGAGTGATACATTATACAGAGCAAGAAGGCCCACTTCAAAAGGAAGATTTCTCCTGCCTGAAAGAAGACAAGAGGAATAGACAAAGTAAACATCTGTTTCTTGAAGATAGCACTTTTTTTCCCTTATCAGTCTCTTCACATATTCAGCTCTCTTACTTGTGTTTACTGGGTTTGCATTGTATGTCTATAGATGTATTTGTATCCTTGAGTTCAAAACAACACAGAGGTATATTTTTAAATTAAAATTACTTTAGTTGTTTTGCTGTGACAACACTAGCATTTTATGCTTGCCACTTGCAGAAAAATGGAGGAGTAATAGTCTCTGCCTCCAAGGTAGTATAATCTAAAATTTCAGGTCTGGAAATCTTAGGGCACTTTAATAGCTTTGTGAGAGCCTGAAGGTGAACCTAAAGAAGGTGATACATGAAATGGTAAGATGGAGAAGAATCTAGAAATAGGTCTGGGGTGAGTTTTCTTTTATTCTTCACATATCAGTATCAGTCTCTCAGAGTTCAATTTTCTTAAAATATTGTGACCAAAAAAAAAAAAAGCTGATGGTATAATTATGAGGTAGAAGAAGAACAGGAAATTGAATGTACTCCACCCATCCAGGCTCAGAGAAACACAGGTTGTGAACCACAGAGCAAGTGACAAGCCTCTGAAAAAACAGACTTCAAAAGTAATTGTCCAACCCAACAAGAATATTGGTAGCTACTCTCTTCTAACCTGCAGGAAGGGTTTTGGTTTTGTTAATGCAACAGATGAGAGTTAGAAAGGCTTGGAAATTTCCTCCTACTGGTCTTGCAAACAAGTAAATTTTATGTTTTTCTGAAGTGTTTCTTTTTAAAGGTGCCTGAAGGGTAATGTGCAGGTTATTTATGAAATGCAACCTTATGCTTGGAAGTAGTCTGCACCCAGTTTACTTGCTCTTTGAACTCTTCAAAATACTGAAGTTCCACAGTAAGTAGAGGAATGGTAGGGCTAGATTGAGTCTTAGTTCTGGTACTCGATCCTGTCATAAACAGCTTGTTATCGCTGCACACAGAAGACGGCCTGCCTAAGATGTAACATTATCACAGGCATCATGTAGTCATCCTGTGACATTATAGGAAGTAAAATGCCCTGAAAACACAGCATGACTTTGTAATCACTCTAGTACTGCTACTGGGAATGTTTAAAAAAATCTTATTTTAATTGCCTTGTTCCTAAGCAGGTCCAGTGATAAAAACCATACAGAATTCTGCTGTAAAATACCTGTTCATTTGTGCTATTACAGATGCTGTATTTGCTGTGGCAGCTCTGTATAACATCTGAGAAATCAAAAGTGTCAATACCAAGGTAAAGGAAACAGGTGGTTTTGATCCAACTATGTGGTAACTGTCATTAGATGTGAATAAAGAAGGTACATATGAAGAACCAGGCAAAACTGTGAGGAAATAAGCTTGGACATATCAATAACCTTCCTTTAGGTTTATCAGGTCACTTGCAATTCTTGTACAGTCCTAATAAAGTGTTAGAGGCCCAGGATACACCCTGTTATGTAGTCTAACAGACAGGAGACACAAATGTCACAGCAGAGATGGCAGCCCTTTTGTCACTGCTCTTGCCATAGCTCAGATGAGCAAGTGTGTTCCCAACAGAGTTTTTAGGAGGTGGCTCCAAGCTGGGCTGCTCTCTATATCCAGGGCCTCCTCCAACAGACACTGACTCCCTGGAGCACCTCATCACTCTCCCTAGAGTAGAAGGTTTTGGATCAGCTCTCTACTGTGAAAGCAATGACAGTTCCTTCAGATCACAGCATCTCTACAGCCTTTTGAATCAAAAAGCAATGGAAAAAGCATTGCTTGGATTTGAAATGAGAGCTTGATGCACGGTTGGCCTTTCACACTGTTCTCAGCAAGATGATTTAAGGATCTGCCTCCACAGAGGTCTGGGGGCTGAACTCCTGACCAAGATGGCCAAACATGGACTCCAATGCTGTTCTGCTCAATTATAGGCCAGGCCATGATGGAAAACTGTTCTAAAAGCTGGGCTCTGAGATTAATTGCTCTGCCAGCCTCCCCTCTACCACCTGGCTGCAACTTACAGTTAAAGCCTACAACAACCAGATTTACAGGTGTGTGCACTCTCTCACCCTGCCTTCTGCTTCCACTCCCTGACCTTCTGACAGCTTTATGGATCTTCCTGGAAAGAATGCCAGAAAGATTCCTGAGAGACTGTTCATATGGAAAACTCTGATCCAGGCTCCCAGGAAAAACAAAAATCTGCAAAGGACTGAAGGAGGAAGCTCAGGTGGTTTAGGCCTGAGTGAAGGAAACCCTTGAAGGGAACCATACTCAAAGGTTACTTAAAATGGTGGATTTGCAGAAAATCTTACCACCATCAAAAACACACTCAGGGGTAATACTTGTTCTTCTGAGTGGTATTACAGGGGAAACAGCTGTTAAACCTCTGAGTTGAGGGTGTCCTATGTTAGATGATGAAGAATCACTGAAAGCAACTGAGAGAGCCTTGAAAAAACCTAATGGATCTTAAGAAAATCATGTGGTGTTCCATTATAGGATAAACATTGGTTGCCCTTTTGGACAAAGCATTGTCAAGAATTACACCTGAACCTTCAGGTATACACAAGAAATAGTCTGTGTGTGGGAAGTGAACAGTTTCCAAATCTGCAGTTTGTCCAGTGCTTTTAGCAATACAAAGTCAGAAGAATAAATTTGACACTTACTGGACTAAGTTTATATCTGTATTAACGAGCATGGTCTGGTAGCTCCAGTAATTAAAGGGGAGGTGGCTGCCCATACTCTGATTAGTCACCCCTAATTCAGGCCTGCAAATCTGTGGCTCCTTTTGTAGAATAATATCTCATTATGCCCTGTCACTGCCCTGTGCATAGAATGGTTGCAAAAGTACCTCATAATTAATGCACTTTAGAGCCAGTTTGGTTGTAACAGAGCTTGGAACCACACCTGCAGTCACTGTGTGATAGTGATCCCTCTTCCACAGTTGTACAAACTCACCAAGGGATACTTTCTGATAAGAGTGAGCTCTGTAAAACACCCCAGAACACGGGCTTGCTGAGGCACAACACTGCAGAAACAGAGCTGTGTGTCAATGTTTGCCCCAAGCAGCACCGTGGTTCAGCTGCAGCCCCAGCTGCTCCTTTGCCTCTGACCACACAGCATGGGGAGGAAGTGTGCCACCACTCCCACCCTTTCCTTTCACAAGCAACAGAGGTAGCAGCTTGAGGTGCCTGGCTCAAAAAGGACAGCATTTTGAGAAAGATAATAAAGGCTCAGATACACATTCTTATGAGAGAGTAAAATCAGACAAAATGTGATTGGTAATTGGTCATTATTTGATATGCCTTAGCTTCAGATTCTGCCCTGTAACCCTGCAGATGTATAGACATGCTAGATGCTTTCTGAATCATCATAACAACAATGTTGTTGTTATCACATTATAACAATGTTGGACCGGTCCTGCAAGATATTATTATCCAGTATTGAGAGTTAAGTTTCATATGAAAAAGCAGATCATTACTCACCAGTGTTACCCATAACAGTAATTAATCAGTACTTACACTTGGAAATTAATGAAATATATTTGTGTTATTCTTGAGGAAAGCTGAAGTCATGTTCACACCTGGGACTCAGCATGTAATTCCACCAAGACCAATACAACTTGTATCACTACTTGAGTTTAGACCTATCATATTCTTAGCTCAGAATTCCTTTTAAACCCAAAATAGTCCCCTCATCAGTGGTCACTCATTTGCTAAGCAGAAAAAAAGTGTTGTCATATTTGTAAACCTATCAAATGAACACAAATGGCAATAGAAGCTAGTACAGTATTTAGATTGAAAAATATTCTGAGGCAGGTAATACCTCTGACTATAAATCTTGTTGTATATGTCAGAAAGCTCTATGGCTTTCCCCTGGGAAAAGATTGCTGTCCTATGAATTCCCACTGAAATAAAGCATCTAGGAAATACCTAGACTTACAAACACTGAACTTTCCTTAGACTGCAACTCTTTATCTCACTACATGTGGTATGAGATGAGATTGACGATGAGATAACTCAGGGAACCACAGTGTTCAATGTACTGCTCTGCCATTTCTCTTCTCGAGTCACTCATACTTGCATTTCTTTTTCCCTGGAAAATGTCAAAGAATTCATAGATCAAAAAATGGGCGCTGATGCAAAGACAGAGGCGCTGGATCTAAGAAATCATTGATTTGAGGAACTGGGATGAGAGCTCTTTACTTGGTGGATAGTAAGGATTTCAGAGTCCAAACTATACTTCTTTTAAGACGTGAACTTCTCAAACTTGCCACTTATTAGCATTAGAGTTGGCCAGTCTTTAGGCAGAAGAAATCCATTGATATCTACATCTTAGAAGTGGGAAGTAGATTGTGTCATTGGGGTGGGACTTTTTCTCCAATGACGGTAGGAAATCAAAGCATTGCCTGGTGTTGTGAAGCACTGTGCTACTCGAAACGTTGCTTTGTCATTGAAATACCATCCATTAGTACTCCTGTGACTAAACTAACTGAATTTGAATAACTGTCTTGCCCTACTGCAAGGAAAGGTAATATTGCTCCTGCTTGGTATTGCCTCAGGCTTTTGTGCCAAAACATCGCGCTAGAATTCAATGCTGACTGGTAACTAACAGTGAATTTAAAGTGCTGTCACACTCATCATGCTCAGCTTCCCTAGGTGGCTAAAGCAGGTAAGGAGCAATCCGCAAGAGATGGCACAAAGCTAAAGGTGGGGATTTTTTTAAACCTTTTTGTTTAGGAGGAGACAAAATGTTTGTAAACCAGAGAGGCTGCTGCAGGTGCAGAGAACTCTGTTACAGCTGGCATTCTCAAAGATCAATTACTCACATCAAAGCTGTTCTGCTGCCTTTGCTGTCTGGTTGCGTATTGTTGAGGCTGCACAAAGTGAATTAAAAGGAGCAGGGCTCTATGCTCAATACCCTCTTTGAGGGAACAGTCTGACCCTTAACACCAGACATCCCAAGTTCTCCTTATGCTGATGAGGTGATGGGACAAAGTGAAATATTTTTGGCTTTAAAAAGATACTTGGCAATGATAATACTACACTTGACTGAAAAAGCAAGTGAAGTCATGTAATGTATTATGAATTATGTAGGTTGCATTTCACTGGGAGTTGTTGATTGGGAATGAATGGATGAACATGTAAAACATCTGAGATTGTTACTGAATTTATTGTTATAAATATTACTTTGCAATATTTTCCTCCTGCCGGCGAAGAATTAAAATGCTAAAGGGTGCCAATACTTGATGTTAGTAGCGTGTCATGACAGTACTGTTATAAATGTTTGTGCAGGTTGTCACCGATATTTCAAGTCACTTATTACCCTACCCCACTGTAAGTGGTGATGTGCCTTTATCCACTGGTGTGGAACATATGCATTACTAATTATTCACCCTTTTCTATCCTCTTCCCATTGGATGGTCTTGCAAAGACAGTGTTAACAACAGACACAGGGCTCACATATATATATACATACACACACACACACACACACACATAACTATACAGGCATAGTTAAAGTGTATAGACACGTTGCAATAATTTCCCATTTACAAATAACATTGCTTATTTTCATGGATCCACTTCAGCAGATGCTTTTTCTCCTCAATGTCTACCAGATGTGACAAATATTTCCCTTCTCTCTCAAAAAAGACACATGACAAGGTCCCATAACTGATATGACACAATCTTGAACCAAGACTATCTTCTTTAGTTCAAATAGTATCACGCTTCTCAAGTGTGTTATCTTGCAGTCCTGTAGAGATGGGAAATATAATTTTTTACAAAGAAGTCTTCCAGCTTTTAAAATTAGAACAGTTGCAGATTGTAGAATCACAGAATCATTTAGGCTGGAAAAGACCTCCGAATTCATTTAGTCCAACCCATGATGTAACACCACCTTGTCAACTAGACCATGGCACCTAGTCCAGTCTTCCCTTAAACACCTGCAGGGACAGGGACTCCACCACCTCCTGGGCAGCTTTTTGCAATGTCTAATCACTCTTTCTGTGAAAAATTCCTCTTACTGTCTAACCTAAACCTTCCCTGGTGCAGCCTGAGACCTCTGGTCCTGTCACAGATGCCTGGGAGCAGTGCNCTGGAAAAGACCTCCGAATTCATTTAGTCCAACCCATGATGTAACACCACCTTGTCAACTAGACCATGGCACCTAGTCCAGTCTTCCCTTAAACACCTGCAGGGACAGGGACTCCACCACCTCCTGGGCAGCTTTTTGCAATGTCTAATCACTCTTTCTGTGAAAAATTCCTCTTACTGTCTAAACCTAAACCTTCCCTGGTGCAGCCTGAGACCTCTGGTCCTGTCACAGATGCCTGGGAGCAGTGCCCGACCCCACCTGGCTACATCCTCCTTTCAGGTGTTGTAGAGAGTGACAAGGTCTCTCCTGAGCCTCCTCTTCTCCAG
>VWZD01010411.1:213840-275180 GCA_013396695.1 Sakesphorus luctuosus | reverse complement strand
GCTGCCTCTCCCTCCTTCCTTCCTTCCTTCCCTCCCTCCCGCTACAAGCAGTCGGGGCCTCCTCCATGCGGGAGAAGAGGAGGAGGAGGAGGAGGTGGGAGCTGCTCGCCGGCCATCCCCGGCGCCCGGCAAGTCGGAGCCGACCCGCCGCCGCGCCGCTCCTGCCGCATCTCCCCGCGGCGCGGAGCCGGCACTGAGCCCTGCCCGCCGAGCCGCCCGCGGACCCGGGCCCGGACCCCTCCTCATAGGCTTACCTCCACCTTCCAGTCTTCCCAGCTCCCTGCTCCTTCCCTCTCCTTTTTTTTTGTACCCCCCCGCCCCCACCTTTGCCCCCATTTGGCTCTCACCCTGGCTGCGAGCAAAGCGTCTTCATGAGCGCAGAGGATGTCCGGGAAGCACTACAAGGGGCCTGAAGTCAGTTGTTGCATTAAATATTTCATCTTCGGCTTCAATGTCATTTTCTGGGTAAGTGGAGCCGGTTGCGCGGCGTTTCGCGTATTCCTGTGCCCCCTCCTCCCCATCCTCCTCCCCGTCCTCCTCTCCGGCCGCTGCCGCTCCCGGGCTGGGCACTGCGGGAGCGACAGGGACGGTGACAGCGGGGCGCGAGGCCGCGGCGGGATTTGGGATGGGATGGGATGGGATGGGATGGGGTGTGGGTGCGGGGCCGGGGGTGCCGCCGCCTCCGACCCCCGCCCCGGGCAGCCCTTCTTTCCCCGGGCACGCTGTGCTGCTGCATTCCTCCACCTCCTGAGCGTGCCGGCTCCTCTTGCCTTCCAGACATCCTAATTGCTTTTGTTGTAGGTGCGAAGAGAGGATTTTTTCCCCCTCTCTCCGTTTTTCCTGTTCCCTCCTTCCTTTTCCCTCCTCTGCTTTGTGATGGTGGAGAGAGGGAGCAGCCAGACACCCAGGCCTGGAGAACGAATTGATCTGCATGTTTTCACGCTGACATCCCTGTTAGATGCAAATAATAATAAAAAAAATCACAGCTCAGGTTCTCTGAACAGTGCTGTTTAATGATCACACGATGATGAAGTTGTGCACGGCACGAGTTTGTTATGATTAGCTGTAATATATAGTAGTAGTAGCAATAATACGATGGAGGAGGGGGGAAACTATTTCCTCCCATCCCTGAAGTTCAACCCCACGGGAGGCTTGTTTGGGCGTTTGTTGAGATTCTGGCTGTGCCGCTTGATCTGCCTGCACAGTATCTTGTTGCACCACTGGCTGTAGACTCGGCAGAACAGTGTGGTGAAATCTAACCTGCATATAATAGTACTTCCAGCATCTTCTCGATGTGTTGGATTTGAAAGAGAAGCAGCTGTTTTTGGAGGAACATGCCAAATTTTAGAAGCACAGAGGGGGAGGGGATAAGCCTTCTCACACACGTGTAAGTGATGAGGGCTTCTCACTGCATAGAATGTTAAAGTCGGGCGAAGGATCTTACATGTACAATCCTCCTCTTTTCATGAGATGTTTCACATGGCAATTAGAAACACGTGCGAACCCCAGGGAGGGTGAAGGTGTTTTTGAGGGCTTTGAGAGCAAGTTGAATACATAGCCAGTGTGTTGGCTAGTTTGGACTAGAAAGGAGAACTGGGAAAAAAACCCAAACGCCACCTTGAAGTTTTCTGAGCTGATTGTCGCCTTGAAGAGAACAGAGGAGAGTGGTTATGTGGGTAGCAGGTGTCCATAGCTAACCTCAGGTCTGTGTCTCTGGAAAATAAAGATATCTGAAGAGGATGTTTGAAAGGATGGGTTCTGATTAGTTACACTTTTATACTGAAATACCTTTTGCTAATAAAGAAGGGACACTGCCAGAGTGAACCTGACTGTAGTTTTATGTCAGTGTTCACTTGGCCCCAGACCTGACCCCTGGAGATAAATGGTAGGAAGCTTTGGAGTATTCTGACTGGACAGAGCTGTTTTGATTGCGCTCTTCGCTCAGTTTCTAGTGGTTGAGTTTGCCCTGGTTCTTTCCACTTGTCTTTTTCATTTGAATCCTCCTAGGCGTGTGTTGCTGTGAACATGGATATTTTTCAGCAGGGAACAAGGACTGTGAGGAACACTTGTGTGCAGTGTCCTTGGACTGAGAGGGAGATTATGGTGAAATCTCCGTAACTGTGTTGACTTGCTATTTCAGGCACTGTCAGTATCTCAGAAGCTTTGCACCCTGTAATTTCCTTCATTTTATTCTCTGAAGGTTAATGTGTGGATAGTGCAAGTCAGGAAGTGGTATGTTTTAGGTTTTCTGTGGCTATTTGTTTTCTCATTCCTGTGTTCTTGAGGCTGGGGCTGCACAGCTCTTGTAGCTGAATGGGCCAAAGGATGTTACACTAGGCCAGAGGCTTTATACTACAGGAATGCTAATTTGATAACCTGAAAAAGTAAAGTTGTGTATCACCCACTCAATCACTTGCTTGATGTGTGGCCCTTGCTTGCAGATTTCCTCTGTTGCAAAATGCTGATCATCTCATTTGTGTTCCTGGCTAAACTTGGAAGTTCAGAGACCAAGCACTTTATAAGGGTTTAGCAATTTCTTTAGAATATTGTAATCTCTTTACGAGAAAGCCTGCATTTATTACCATCTCTTTTGTTATATGGAGTGAAAATACAGGCAGTTACTCTTGTAGAATACATTTTAGTGTCGTTTTTACTGAATTAATAGCAAGCCTCTCAATAGTCTATAACAAAACTGGGTCAGAAAAGCTGTAAATGGAAATTGCAAGTTCAGTTGGCTGTTTACAGAAAGTGATAATCAAAAATAGCCACTAATGTAGTAATTTTAAATAGATTGAAATGATGAAGAGGTCGTCATATTAACCCCATGACATTGTCCAGGATCTTGCAAATGTGAAGATATGTAGGACACTTTGTTAGACCTTCTACCTGAGCAATATTGGACAGTAGTCTTAACACAAACTTTTAAAATTTTCATGTAAACAGGTGGGAAAATACTCTTTATTCTGCATCATAAACAAATGGACTAAAAATATAGAGAATGAGCTGGAAGAGCAATGACTTTGACAAGAAAATTGTCAGTGCCTCGAATAGAGGAGCATTATAGATCTGCTGAAATTATGTGGAGAATGACTGCACATGCTGCTTAATCTGAAAATACTACAAAAAGTCCAAGGCGACCTTTTTGTCTTTTGATTTTGTGCTGGTCAGGTATTTCTTTCTTTAAAAAACAGCTGAATTATCAGAATAATGACTGTGGGAAAGGTGCTCCCTAATGCTGTCTGTGTAGTTGTGACTAAAGGTGACGGGATGCTTTTTAGGAGATAGTTCTCAGACTTGTACCACCCCAGGTAACATGTTCTTACCTAGATATGTGTTTCGTACTGTTGTAGAAGACAATATTATCTGCTGGGTCTGTGCATAATTAATGTTTTAGGTACATTTGCAAGCTTAATTTCTTTTGGAAATTCAGTGTTAAAGCTGGTAAATATGCTGGAAGCATTTGTTCAGAAAAACTTATTTTATGAGACTGGAATGGAGAATTAATAGGCACAAATACATCTAAATCAGAAGTTCGACCTCAGTGTTCTGCCTCCCTTTGCATCTCAGCTGCTGGTTGTTGGTGTGGGACACACACCTGGGCTGGAACTGGATTAGCATGAGGTCTGTGCGAATGAAGTACCACATGGTTTGCTACCTTTGTAGGCTGGCAGCTGGTGGAATAGACAGTGCTTTTTTATGAACCTTTCTTTTTTGTCTAGATAAACCATAAGCTGTAATAGAAGGCATTTTTGTGTGGTTAAAGAAAGCAAACAAATGATGCCTCCTCCCCCTCAGGCTTCCATGTGGAATGATGTCAAAAGTACAGTGCAAAAGGTCAAAGTAGGCTGCCCTGATTCCCAAGAGGCAGAACCATTTTCCCCTCTTTCCCTCTCTACTTTCACAAAACAGTTTTAGGCTGACTTCAAGTTCTAAGACCTGTTTTGAATTGTTCTCTGTGCTTGATTATACTTGATGGAAACTGCAGGCATATACTGTTGTTTAACCCTGAATTTCAGTCCACACTTGATTCCACTGACTCCAGTCTAATTGGAAAGATATAAAAAGCACTGACAACTCTGAAACTTTTGCTTTATCTGGTGATTCACTGTGAGCTGTGAGATATGCTGCAGTTATGATACATCAGCATATTACAAGTCATGACTTGTGTTTTAATTTGCTTGGCATCTGCTGGTTTTGATGGCAACCATATGGGATTGGAAATAGTCTTCTGAATTACAGAGAGATAGTGGAAAGAAAATAAGGTTATATAAGTGTGTTGTGGGAAAAGTGTTGGAAAAGTGCACTGACCTTTAAAGGACAGCCAATAGATTGCTTATGAAATTTTGTACATTGTTGATAGTTTGTTTTCAAAGGCGTAGAAGAAAACTTTTGATGTCAGCTGGTTTTTAGATGTCAACAAGAAGTTTTGATTATGTAATTTTCGCTTGCCAAAACAAATCAGTGTTTGTTCCATGCAATTTTCTAATGCGTTCTCTAGCATTTGATCTTTAAGGATTTGCACTGGGAAGATGTCCTTGAAGTGGAAGCATTCTGTTCGTTTTCCTCCCCTCCTCCTTCTATGATCAAATGATTTTTATTTTTTTTTTTTTGGAATTTTGCAATAGCACAGATAGCTGAGCATTCCACAAGTGATTTTGCCAGAAGCAGAACAATGCTTGTATTGGGCAAGCACCCTCCTGTTTTGTAACAGTGAAAGGCGGTGGTGTTTGTATTGATGAAATAGATGCATTGTTGTCAGCTTGGGGTTCTTGAATTTCTCAGTGGCTCTTTCAGGAGGTGAGGCCCCAGTCTTTCAAATTCCTGTAAAAATTTAGTACCTGCTGGCTCCATGGGACTTGCTTCATTGGTAGAGGTCATTCATGGAATAAAATTTTTCCTTGTCCTGTGTTCCCTCATACTTTGGGGCAGAGTGTATCATTGGTCATATGAAAGGAAATAGATAAGGATCATGGGTGAAACAGTTTCATTTCTCATAAATACTTGTTTTCCAAAACGAGTTGTTCGTAAATATGTTGCTGTTTTAAGCTCTTTGATGTTTCTAAAAGATGTAAGAAGTGTAAGGGTACAAGAATGAGGGAAAACTCATTGTAATTGTGTGACTTCCCTGTTTGATGTCAACGTACTTCAAGAGAATATTATTGGAATGGTCATATGCAACTTACATAGTTTTCTTCTCAGTTAAAGATTAATCTGGTAAATATATTTATCAGTCTTCCACTTTGATTGAATTGTCCCATGTTTTTCCTGGTTGCACGTCTATCTCCAAGTATGAAGAGTCAGTTTTGAATCTTTACTGTCCCAGTCAGAGAAAAATGTGAATGGCACTCAGAGAACAGGCAGCCCCAACAAAATCCTCCTGCAAGTGAAACGCCTTACGGGTATTTGTATGTGTGAAAAGAAGTTATCACTGGTCCTGATCCCATGCCTCTTGTTGCATGTTATTAATACTTCCTTAATAAAGCAACCAATCCATGTTCTGTGACCCTGAATTTGAAGGTGGACACACTGCCTTAATGCTGTAAGGCACTCTTGTAATTGTAACCTTTTTGGTGCTTCTATTACATGTCTGAATATGCTCATGTTCAACTGCAGTGGGTGATACAACAGGTGTAGAGGGAGGGTGAGCATCAGCTGTACTGGGGAGAAAAGGCTTTTCTCCTGGATGGGAACCCAGAAAAAATATTCTTGTAAACAAAGAGAAGAATTACATACCAGGTGCAATAGAGGAAAAATAATTTTCAAATGGAAAAAGTGGGGGAGAAAGTTTTTGTGGGGTGGGGAAAGGATTTTTTTGGTGTATGTTGTTTGTTGTTGTTCTTGTGTGGAGAGTAGAAAGAAGAAAAATGTAAGGAACATCTCTGTCCTCTCCAGTGGACAGGAGTTTGAAAGTATGTACGTAACTTGCTATTTAAGAATGCTCGCCAAGACCTAGTTCTGTAGATTACAATAGGCCTAATGTACTTCTTGGTGAACTTTAATTTATTCTTTATTCTTTAAACTCTCTAAGATGCAAGTTAGTGATTAGTAGAGGATGAGAAACTTGGGCTTACAGTTAGTGAAACATAACTTCCTTTTCATTCCTATTCCTACAAACAGACTTTTTGAAGTCTCTGTTGAAATCTCATTATAAACTGATTTTGGCACCTGGGCCACTACAAGTTATAAATTTGGAGCAAGAAGCTGATGTGTTGTTAAGAGTAGATACTTCAACAGTTTATGCTCCATTAACCAAAAGCAGTAACCTGTGAAGATTTGCTACGAACATTTAGAGTATAATGTTTTGCTTTCAATTAAAACTGGAGGTATGAGAGAATACTTTTGACCCAAAGAAATTGCTTGACCTAATTCTACCAGTGAGGGAATTCTAGTCTTAAATTGCAGTGCTGTATGAGAGAATCAGCCTTCATGCTCAGCTTTGCCCAAAATATGCAGCACATTTCTCAAATGCAGGGCTAGGAGTCTGTCATCAGGACTGTAATTGTTTTGGTGTAGACAGAGGGACAAGGAGCTGAACAGCTCATGGAGTGACCCAGCCCTGTTAGAGTGACAGAAGTCACTGTCAGCATTAGCCATAAAAGTGCAGTCTGGTATGGGAATATTTTGAATTCTTAATACCTGACTTCTTCATTAGCCAGCATTTCATACTGACTTTGTGCTCCCTTACCAGTTTTTCTGTCTTTGTTTCTCATTAATAATTAGCAAGTATTGTTGCAATGCAGTAAAGAATTAAAACAATAGAAGCTTATCCATTTTTTAACAAATGTACTGAATTGCATTTAACGGTACATTTACAGTGCAAAATCCAGGAAAACATAAAGCTTCAAATCAGTAAAGAAAAATGTATTTGTTTCTTTTTCATTGTACTACTGTGTGAATTTGGAGAACATCCCATTTTTTGTGATTGTGCTGCTGCTCCTGCCACAAAGTATCTTGTGTATCACTGGATTTAGATTTTCACTGGTTTCAGCAGTATTTTGTACAGGTGAAGGAGCTGTTGTGGGTGGCTGTCACTGTTGGCACAGTGCTCTGTGTAGCTACTTCTGTAACATACACAGAGATCTAGAGCAGTTCAGCCTTCTCCTTATGCTGGCATTTAAAAATGTCACCAACACACTGAGAATTGCAGTCAGGGGTGCTTGATTTGGTATCAAACTCTGACTCAGTGTGATCTCATATAACCTCCAGATGGCCTGACTTGCAGAGATGCTAAAAACAGTCAGATCCTGCTCCTTTAGCTTTACAAAATAAATGAGGCAAATGGCAGCACTGGGATTTATTTTAACACACATCAGTCTCCACATCAGATTCTTCAGCTAATGTTTCAAATTTCCACTCACTTTCCTCAGGACACATTTAGAATAAGCGTTTCAGCACACACAGAGGATCTTATGAATGAACTGTCAATTTCTCACAGAACTGGGAAAAATCAATATGCCTCTTCCAGGCCTTGAAAATCCCTCTGCTGCTAGTGAAGAGACTGTTATATCAAATAATATTGAAAATATTTTCAAGCAAAGTTCCTAACGTGTGGTGATGGAAGTGCTTTTTCTTTGTGGTATTGAGTTCAAATAAAGCATTAAAAGGAGACTAGATGTGTTTAGATATATGAATATTTTGGGCTCCTAGAGGCTTCTGTTTTGTTTTCTTGAACGTAATGCCAATGAGTTAAAACCTGAGTGTGTCTCTGGTCCTGGCTCCGGTAAACCAGTGTTAGAGGGTAGTGATGGAAATGATACTGCAGGGATGCTTGAAATACCTCAGCCTACTGCGTGTTTCCTGGTGTTAGTAGCTTACATTGGAGGCCAGTCCAGCATCATTTACTTTGATTTAGGGGTAAAACTTCCATGATGTGGAACATTATTTTATGTAAGCATTTTCTCTGTGTCAAGAGGACAGACTCTCAGCTGAGCTGTGGTGCCCCCAGCATAGATGAGGCAGCACTTTGTGTGGGGTGTCACCCCAAGCAGATCCATCCCTGGTATCTGTCATTCTGTCAGACCTGGCCGCACGGGTTCTGCCTGTTGGACACCTCTGCTTTACCTACCCACGTGTGGGGCGTAGATCTACCCTTGTGAGGCCAAGTTCTCTGTGCTTCCCTCTCACTCAACTGCACCTCTTTTGCTGCATTCTGTGTTCCAGCCAGCTGTGATTTAAAAAGTGCTTGAAGGGAGTTCCCTCTGTGTGCTGTGAATGGTTTATATATAAAAGCAGAGACACAGAGAAAAAAAGTTCACAGATAATATTCGGCAAATGTTTCGGTGTTTCTTGCATACCTCAGTTAACTGTGTCAGCTTGTGCAAGATCTCTCTCATGTTTGTCTTTGCAATTCCACAAGGTTAGAGTGTTTCAGGGTGGAGAACAGAATTTGGAAATGGTGGCAGTTCAAAACATTGAGTTCTACCAGGTAATAAGGAGGAGGGTGGGCAAGTATCCTGGGCTGTTCTCAGCTGGCAGTGTGTGGGAGTGTCTTACCATGCACAGAGCAAGGGGTTCAGATGTTTTGGTTCTAATTTTTGCCGCCTTAATGTAAAAACAGAAAGGTTCCCTGTTCATGAAGGTAAAAGATAGCATTTCATAGTTGTTGACTTCCTGACTACCTGTTTATGTGGGTATATGTCAAAAAGAACATGTGTTAATTCAGTCAGTCCAAAAATAATGAAATATAAAATTAAAGTAGTTTGAAAAGAAGACATCAATCATGTAAAATAGAATCCCTCTTCTCCAAGGAGTTATCCAATTCATTTCTAGGTGAAAATTCAGCCATTTGGCTTATGAAGACTTTAAAATATGTATATATAAATATGAAATATATATGATTATGGTTAAAAAATAAGCAAGGTCCAGCTTCTAATCAATATTGCGTGATATCATGAACATTCTCTTGTTTCTTTCTCTTTCTGCGGGCATTAAGGGGGGAAATGTGAAATGTTTCTTTCTCCTCTCTGAATACCTGGGAGGACCTGTGTTTGTAGCTGGCCACTTTCCCACCTTGTTTGGCAGTGGTTTCATGGCTGGTTTCGGTGTGCTGCCTTGCAGATTTTGGGGCTGCAAGTGGCTGAGGCTGGCACAGGCTGCAGAACCAAACTGTTCATACAGCTTCAGTGGACTGTGGGCAGTCAGTTACCAGACCTGACTGAAAACTCTCAATCTGGGACAGTTTCTATTGACTTGCTGTTTGGCTGCAAGAATGAAGTATGGGAAGATGGTAGGACCATCCTCTCCTTTCCCTGTGTAGATCAACCGAAGTGATTGTACAAGCATGGCCTGTTTCAACTCTAATGGAAATGGTTTTGGACTTTGGAGTACATAGAGGTAGGTGTAAGTGATGCTGCTGTGTTAATAGGTAGCTCCTTCCAGTGAGATTGTTTTGTAGGCAGGTGCTACTTGGGAATACCCCTGAGGTGCACTTTGGTCTTCTCTGTTTTGGTGAAAGTTATGGTGGTTATCTGTTTTCTCCTAATTGCTCAGTGAGGCTGGAGAACAAAGAGCAGAGATTGTCTACCGAGTTTATTGTAATGTGAACTTAATTTGATATTAAGTGGACAGCTCCATCATTTACCTCTCTGGTTTCTTTTCCTTCCCATAACTGTTATTCCAAACACCGTGCCACTCCCTGTAATAATGCCAGTCCTTCACTGGCGTGGCCTGATAGATGGGATGGCAAAGGATCTCTCTGAAGAGAGTTTGTCATAACTATCCATTCCCAAGTAGTGTCCTTTCCAGTGGCTTTGTTACAAACAAAGGGCTAATATGCATTAAATGTTGGAGATAGGTTTATAGGTAGATGATGCTGTGCATGCATATAACTAACTAACTATATGTATTTATATACTTACATATACATAAAATAATGCAGTACTTAAAATATCCTGACTCTTGCTAAAGCAGAAGTTTAACTTATGTTCCTGAAAGCAGCACATGAAGGGACTGGAAGCCCATGAAACTTCTATTCCAGGCAAAGGAGGATGTTTTGTTTCCCCTGACTGTATTGTAGTGTGATTTGAAAGCATTGCTCTCTTTTTGTGTTCTTTGTTTTGAAGATAGGCAAAGCAATTCCTGGGTAAGTCTAAAGGTTTGTGGTGATATTTGAATCAATTTTTTATTCTGCAGAAACTTTTCAATGCAAGTGAATTTGTGTTTGACTCAAGAACATCAGTCAGTTGCATTTTTACATGGGTTACATCCTTGTTGGCCTCTGCTGTCCTTTGTTTTTCCGAAACCACTCTCATGCCTGTGGGAGAGGAAGTAGCTCCTGAACAGATGTAATTAGTAACCTTTCATATTAAAGAAAACCACTACCAGTCCTGATGAGGCTGACACTGAAGGATTTGTACCACTGTAGCAGGTGAACGAATTGTGGTTCCCACTTGGCCATTTTGTTGTTCTGAGTACTCTTCTTTGACCCGTAGATTCATGACCCTGTCAGCTGTTCTGCAGAGGGGCTCACCTGTGACAGAGGCTAAAGGAGCTGTGGGCAACAGTAGCTTATGTGTTCAACTTTCCCCATCCCAGAAATTTGTGTGTGATTTCCAGTGAACTCTCTATCATCCAGTATTTTGTATATTATTTTAAATGTCATGTCTAATAAATGACAGTGATGATGTACTCCACTGTTACTTGTGGTTTTCTTGTCAATAGCAGCTCTCTATTGCCTGGATAAATTACTATGCCTTTTGTAAATAACCAGTTCTTGCTGGTTTTGCCCTCCTTTCAGTTTGTGCTCTACTCCACCTTGCAGAGACTGTTCTCTCTGTTCCATTCTCCAAGGAAGCCCTCTTTGTGTCTTGCCATGTATTTGTGTCTGTTCCTGCTCCTGTCCCCTGGAGCTGAAGGCTCAGCTGGGTCTGTGCTCTCAGCCCACAGGAGCCTCTGCGTGGTCATTGCTGTGCTCTGAGAGGGACATTGTATAACGTGCTTGTTTCTATTTGACAACCAACCTTGTTCCATAAACATGTGCCTCCTTGCTGAGTGTTGTGCAAGCATCTCCTTTTGAAACAGCAACCTCAGTATTTGGTGCAAGACCTCCCAAATAACATCTGTGGGACACAATCCTTCTTTAGTTGTGTCAAACTATAAGTCTGGTGAATATCAAAACTGTACACATGGTTCTGGCTCTGATGTGAAGAATTTCAAGTCTTATAACAATTCATAAACAATTGCTGCAGGACAGAGCTGTGTAGAATTAGGTGAGGTGGAATGGATGGGGCTGTTGTAGAGAATGGCATGATCAGCAGAGATTTGAGGGATGTCCTGTGTCTCCTTTTTGTACCACATGGAAGGCTTGTGGCTTTTGAAGCACAGGATCTCAGCGATGGTACTTGAGGCTGGAGTACAGGACTGAAATTTAAAGAAGCTGGTGGTTTTTGTTGCTTTGTGACTGAGAAAAATACTGTAAAGTCGTATGTATTTTATGTTGAGAGTTGGTGGGATTCCTTTTTTGTAGCTTAGGACATGTATGAGAACTCCAGTGAGTAATGCTGTTTGTTTAAATCTTTAATATACTAAAAGGCTACTTTGTTCCAATCTGCTGCTGTAACTTGTCCTTGAAATGACTGCAAATGATACTTGTGGGGCAAGGTAGAACACTTTTAGGGTAGTTGTGCTGTCAAAATTGCTCAAATGAGTAGCATTAGACTCCTGGCTTGACTTTTTAGGACTTTATAAGTTGGAAGAATGGACTTTGCATTGTGGGGTGCGATTGGACTTTACATAAATAATGGTGAGAAGAGAAACCTGTAACTTTTCACAGAAAAGCAGGAATTGAATACACCACTTGTTCATAAAGTAGAAGGTGTTTAAGTTTAAGCATGGAATCTTCTAAAAGTGAGAGCATCGTTGTATTTTGTCTGGAAAAAGCCTGCCTTGTTTTTTATTCTATCTCCATCTTGCCTTCTGGGAAGATACTTTTCTGCAGTTATTGTTATCAAAGCACCATTCTGGGAGCTTTCTTGTTATTGTTTCACTGTGTTTTGTTAGTAGAACTTTAGTTTCAAGATTTTCTACCTTGGGAAAAAAACCCACAAAGGCAAACCAAAACAAATGTCCATAAAGATGTCAGAATTCCGAGAAAACAAACTGTGGATCAATTATTAAATGCCTTCCTTCTCCGTCATCCACTTCCTGATGTGGTATTAATTTTGCATGAACCCCCTGCATGGCCAGCCCTCCATCCACTCAGGGTGTAGAGCACAAAGGCTTTCAGTGCTGTAAATGTTTGGGCACTCCTTACACCCCTCTGCCTAAGGGCAGATCTCGCTACTTCAGTGGGAGTCACTTGTTGGCAGCTGCATAATTGTTTTTCAAACAATGTAGTTTTTTACAAAAAAACCCCAGAAAACAAAACAAAACAAAAAAAACAACAACAAAAAAAGGGAGGATGTGTGGGAAAGTCCAGAGAGTCTCTGAAAGAAAACTCTGAAGAGTCTTTCAAAAGAGCAATTACTTCAATTGCGTAAGTAGCTAAGAGCTGTCAGAAAGGGTGTTACATTAGTCTCACCAAAAACTCTGGCAGAGGACAGCCTGTCAGGCAGTGTTCCTGCTCATTTGTGTTTCAGAGTAAGGATCCTGCCTGACTGTCCTTTATGTGGTAATTTCCCCTCAGTAATAGAAACTATACGGGACTTTTATACTTGTGGCAGATGAAGCAAGCAATGGTGACTCTGTTCTCTCCAGTTAGAATAGGATCATAGAATCGATTGGGTTGGAAAAGACCTCCGAGATCATCAAGTCCAACCCTGGGTCCAACTCCAGTCCATTTACCAGATCATGGCACTCAGTGCCACGTCCGATCTGCATTTAAAAATCTCCAGGGATGGTGAATCCACCACCTCTCTGGGCAGCCCATTCCAATGCCTGATTACTCTCTCTGGAAAGAATTTTTTTCTGATCTCCAACTTCAATTTCCCCTGGCAGAGCTTGAGCCCGTGCCCCCTTGTCCTATTGCTGAGTGCCTGGGAGAAGAGACCAACCCCCACCTGGCTGGAACTTCCCTTCAGGTAGTTCTAGACAGTGATGAGGTCACCTCTGAGCCTCCTCTTCTCCAGGCTAAACAACCCCAGCTCCCTCAGCCTCTCCCCATAGGACTTGTGCTCCAGTCCTTTCACCAGCCTTGTTGCTCTTCTCTGGACCTGCTCCAGCACCTCAATATCCTTCCTGAACTGAGGGGCCCAAGTTGTAGGGTAGTGGTGTGCTTGTATGAAATAGCTTTACATGTGCTGAAATACCACTTAACAGTGGTGTCTGGGCAGCAGGCTGGGCAGCACTGTCGTTGTTTGTAACTAGCAATTCACGGTACTTCATTGCGTACCGAGTCTTGCTTTTGCCAGGCATGTACATAATAGCAGCAACTTCATGATAAACCTTTGTCCAACGGAGCTGCTAATGCTCAGCTCTAAAGTACCACTGCTTATGTGTTCTACCATTAGCCATATAAAAAATCTTGACATTTTATTAATGGCATTTGAACTTCAACAGCATCTTAGTCTAAAGATAATGGCTTTGCATGAAATATGTTCCATTAGTGCTAATGGTGTCTTATCAAGCAAGCTGGCATGTCAGATAAAAGAATTTCTGTAAACAAAGCATGAAAGAAGCCACATATATAAATCAAGGCTGAAAATCAATTTATAGCTGAATGGGAACTGAACCTTGGTCTAGTTTTGTTTATTCTTTAGAGATTGAAAGAGAAAACACAAAAACAGTCTAAGTGTAGAACTTTATGCATATTGCTTTTATTTTCTACTGTTGAACTGTTTCAGCACTTTGTGGTCAAGCAATATGAGTAGGTAGATATAATCTGTGCTAATACCAATGGCTTCAATACTATTAAAAGTAAATAGCAAGAGCCACCTTCCTTTTTACCTTTAAGGAAGGCTTTAAAGAACTGTGAAACTGATTCTTACTGATGGCTTAGAAAAGAAACAAAAAAGGTCAAAGTTAATAATCCCTACTTTTGGATTCATCATTCCACTAAGGGAGATGAAGAACTTTGAGCTATTGCACTGAATCCTTAATCTGCCAACTTGTCACATACCTTCAAATGGAACATCAGCCTCCAGAGCCAGAAGTTGCTCCACGATTTTGGAGTAGATGTGCTGAGCCTTCTGTTTCGTGTCTAGATTCAATGCAAGGAGTTCCCTGAGGGAAAGAATCTTGTTCTTTTTTATCTCTCTAGTATGTGAAGAAACAATATATCAATGTCCCTACACCTCTTATTGAACAAATTGAAGTTTCAATGGTAAAGAATTGAAAAAAATGTTTCTTTGAATATCCTGTAGTCTAGATTTCTGTTACCTTTGTGTGCATTGACAACTTTGTTTGTTTGTTTGTTTGTTTTAAGATATGTTTGGCTGTATTGTATGGTGTGAAAGATGTAAAAAGGCATTTTTGAGTAATCCTTAATTTCCAGCTGGGATCCCATACAGTTCAGAGGTAGTTTGGAGCTTTGATGAATTGGTCTCAGAGGCCAGGTAAGCCAACTTTAAACGGTGGGTTTGCTGGTGTATGAAATGACTTCATAAACGAAGTGAGTGGCTGGTGAAGAGTGACATGGGAGGAAAACAACTGCACTCAGGTGAGGATGTGACCAGGGAACTAAACTACTGAAAAACCTGCCACGTTTAACTGCCTTTGGTTAAAGGCACATAGGTTTGGTTTTGTGAGTGGTGTCCATGTTGAACACCAGCACTGCATAATTAGGAATTTCTATTGACAGACCCAATCTGAAAAACCCCGCTGTAGACTGAGCAATGTCCCTTGAAATTATTTCATCTCAATTAGCTCTTAAGTCTGTGGACATGTCATTTCCCTATTGTTTTCAAGGTCTGATACATTTGATTGACTCCAGGCTGAGTTAAGAAAGCCTAAATTGTGAAAGATACGTTGAAATCTGCAGAGCTACAGTTATGACAGAACTCATGGAAACTAAACCATTAATAGTGGTCTGGTATGACACAGTAGGAGTTTGTCTGGAATGGTATTTCTACTGAAGTGTGGTAAAGGTGTGCTTTTTCTTTCTCCCTTTAGCTTTGGGATGAATATGTCTAGTGCATATTCTTCTTTCTGACTGCACCTGGGCTAACGCCAACAGGTTGGACTGCATGGTCTGTACAAAATTTCAAAATGAATTCTCAATGTTCAGAATGAGAGTAAGGTGAGGTTATGTATTTGCTGTCTGTGAAATGTTCCTAACAAAGGATAATCATCAGTAAAGTAACTGGAAACAAAAGGAGTAAATACTCTTTAAGTTTCAAAGGTAGTATTGAAAGTAATTTTGTAAGCTTTATTAAAGGCAGCTCTGAAATTTTCAAGAAATTGTTACTTTAATGAGAATATATAGAATTAAAACATTCATTTTCAGTGTCTTCCTTTACTGTGGGTATTTTGCATTTAAAATAAAAGGGAGTGTTCTTGGATTTGGGTAGGGTGCAAGAATGAAAACTTGTGCTGGGCTGGACTAAAAGTTGTTTTGAAGCTTTTATGGGTGATGTACTGTGAGCTGTTCTAGTCTTTCCTCTCTGACATCTAAAATTATGCTTGTATTGAACCATTTCCTGATATAAAAAGTAACTAAAATAAGGCATCATTGTCAAGGTAGTCCTCAACCTTTTTAGAAATGCAGCAGAGACCATACCAAGTGATCGTAGTGGACCAGGCAATAGGTCTGTTTAAGGTAAATATCCTTAGAACAGTGGCCAGCTGGTAAGAAGCATAAAAAATAAGATTGTGATAAATTTTAGGGAATATGCTCTGAATTCCCAGCCTTTCAGATCCAGAATGACTGTCTTTGTACTTGGAATCCCTATATGGATTTTTCTTTGTGAATTTATCTGGTTGATCCTTATCTCTGACTGACTGTAGTGTGTGACACCAGTTGTTAGCTGTACCTTTTCCCTGGTAGTGTTGGCTTACTTTGGGAGAGGTGAAGTTCCAACAGGCATCCAGTAAAGCATTTTGCAGCTTGGAGTCAATTAACTTTCATGTTCATCTGCTTGGCTGCTCTGAAACCACAATGAAAATCCCGCATCTGAAGAGTGTAGTTTGAAACACCTTTTATCTGCTCCCTCTGTCCCCTGCTCGTGGCTTTTCCACACAATACCATTAAGAAACAAATTTTGGATACCTTCCTTTTCAGTGGTTCAGGTGGCTGAATTACAAATGTGGGAGGCGTGTAAAGTCGAGTAAGTGTAGCAGTCCAAGGCAACTACAGCTGGATGTCGCAGATGAAAGAGCTTGCTGCTGGGAAGAGGAGGTTTAAGTTTCCAGATGGTGACCTACTTGGATCTTTGCACAGCTCCTCCAGTTACAATGAATTAACCATTTTCATCCCAGGCCATGTGTAACAGCAAGGTATACAGTTGGCAGGTTTTATGCAGGATTGCAATTGCTTGCACTTCTGTCCTTTCTCATCCTCTCTTTCCCTTGCCTCCCAAAAGGAAGGAATGAGCAAGCCTGTACTCAGAGTTCTTACTAAACTCTGCCATTGGTTATGGTGAATCCTTATTAAGTATCAAAAGAGTACATGAAGACTGAGAATTCTGCAGTGGGCAGGTGTATCTGAAGGGGGTTCTCAGGCAGACACCAGTCTAGTCCTTCCTTTGATTACTATTTTGGTAATTGTAATAATTAGCTTTAACATAAAAGCTCAAATGTAGCAGTTCCCTGTTATTTTGGAAGGAAAGGTGGAAAGTTCCTTTCTTGTCTGGGCCCTGAGAAAGTCCGTAAGTCTGTGGCTTTCGGGCAGTGCTCCCTGTCAGGCTCTCTGAGGCAGAAACCAACGCTGTGCTGCGGGTACAGCTCTGAGGGGCTGTGTGAGTGGCCAGTTGGGCACAGGTGCTGCATAAGCAGGACATCCCTAAGGGTTGTTGTAGCCCAAGCAAATTTGTTAAGACGTTTACAGAAGTCATCTGAAGTTGTACCACAGCATTTGACATCTGGTAAATGAAATGTGAGACTTTTCTTGTTTGTTTGCATAATAGTCCTGGGAAGGGAGGAAGAACAGAAGTGTCATGGGTGACTACTGGTGTTACTTATTTACTGGCTGGCAAAGGGAGGACAAGTGATAGGCAAGAGAACAGCATGACCTGATGGTGTGATTCTCACCAAACCCCACCAGATCCATTAAAGCTGTCTGGCCATGCAGAGGCTGACTTCGGATTTAAGCTAGTTTACTAGGCTTGGGAAAAAAAGGCTTATAGAGTTCTAAGACTTTTTGTTTTACTAAAAAATAATAAATGAATGCCTTTGTAAGTCCTTATTCCCAGGACGCAGGTCCATGATCTGATCCCATTGGGAACTGGATTTCCAGATAAACAACTCTTTAGTCTAAATTCCTGTGGCTGTAGGAAATTTAAAAAAAAAAAAAAGAAAGAAAAAGGCCTGAGAAAACAGTTTGGTGGTGGTTGTTCATCCTGAAGTCTGTTTTATTTGCTGCATAAGGATCTATTTTAGAAATACTTCAATGAAAACTTGGACAATGGAACGAAGCACTTCAAGGCTTAGCATTTAAAGGTGTTGTATTTTGTTTGGTTAATAGTTTTGGGTTTTTTTAAGTTTTTCAGTGTGTGATTTTGTGTGGGGTTTTGAGAGGTGTGTTGGTTTTATTTATTTTTTTTTTGTGATAAATATGTGAAGTACTTGGATTAATTTGTTTTCTTGGCAGCAACAAATAATTGTTCCCTCTCTGCCCTGGTCCTCGGTGCTCACTGTATAAGTGTGTTCTACATTGTGCCCTGATCTTCAATGAGACAGATTCTGCTCCAAGCTGAATTTAATGCTGTAGGCCGGGTATTCTTCCAAAGGTGTAATTGCTAGAAAACTGTGGTTCCTACTAGCATTAATAAAATCCAATGTGAGTAGAGTACACTAGGTTATTTACTATATGTATTTATATATATTTTTTCAACTTTTTTCCCCTGTTTTTTCACTTCTGCTCCATACCAATACTTCTGAAGCTCATTGAACAGGGCAGCTTTTGCTCTTGCCAGCCAGAATCTGCTTCTGCAGAGAGGGGTCCCTGCTGGGGAACTCTTTCTTTTCCTGCTATCTCTCTTCTCCCCGCAGGGCAGGAGGCATAAGGACTGCCCTCCTGTCTGCCCTGCTGACAGCTCTGCCTTCTCTGCTCTTACTGCAGCAGCTGCTGCTCCTCAGCCTGACTGAGAGAGCATAAATTAAAACACAAAGGTCTCCTGTGGCCACTCTTGGCTGACAGTGCAATGGCAGATCAGACCTTCCTACATCATCTTTGCTTGACTTTATTCTTTTTCTCAAGAATTTCCTCTGCATTTGTATCAGTCACAGTCTTTTACCACTGGGCTGAATAGCAGCAGCAATCCAGTAACTGTAAATGTTTTATGTACTCGAGTGACTGGGTCAGTTTGCAGAGAAAAGAATCAGCAATGTGGGTTTCACCAAAAGCTCAAGTCTTTTTGCTTTTTATACTGGCTGGAGAAGGCAGGCTGGTTTTGTGCTTTTCATGGATGCTGAAGATACAGGACTAATTCCTGTTCTTATCTGCCCACGAAGTCAGTCTTTGGAGAGTTCTGGGCCCCTCAGTTCAGGAAAGATATTGAGGTGCTGGAGCAGGTCCAGAGAAGAGCAACAAGGCTGGTGAAGGGACTGGAGCACAAGTCCTATGGGGAGAGGCTGAGGGAGCTGGGGGTGTTTAGCCTGGAGAAGAGGAGGCTCAGAGGTGATCTCATCACTGTCTAGAACTACCTGAAGGGAAGTTCTGGCCAGGTGGGGGTTGGTCTCTTCTCCCAGGCACTCAGCAATAGGACAAGGGGGCACGGGCTCAAGCTCTGCAGGGGAAATTGAAGTTGGAGATCAGAAAAAAATTCTTTCCAGAGAGAGTAATCAGGCATTGGAATGGGCTGCCCAGAGAGATGGTGGATTCACCATCCCTGGAGATTTTTAAACTGAGATTGGACATGGCACTGAGTGCCATGATCTGGTAAATGGACTGGAGTTGGCCCAAGGGTTGGACTTGATGATCTCGGAGGTCTTTTCCAACTCAATTGATTCTATGATTCTGTGAAACATCAGAACCCTTGTGTTGGCATTCTGTGTGTGTGACTGAGGGCACATCAGCGAGTGGAGTGGTTTCTCCAGTGGGTTTTGTTTCCAAGCCTGGTGTTTGTATAGAGGGTCTTAACTCCCAGATGGCAGAGAGGGGGCTCCTTTGTGGTGAGATGGGAATGCCATGCCACAAAACTGGCGGTGCAGATCTCTTGGCCCAATTGTATTCTTTCTGTGAGGAGGTTGTTTTGGTTCTACCCTGTGTGTGTCTGACATAGCAGGTCTTCTTTGGCTCAGTGTGCTTAAGTGTGAGGACCCTTCCTTCAGGTGATAAGTGGTGAGGATGATGATTATTTTTAGTCTTTTTCTTAAAGTAACTATGCCCACCTCCTCTGCTCTTTCCTTCTCTGGGTCCCACAGACTAGTTTGGCTTATTGGACACTTCAGTGTAAATGTATTGCTGGATTGTGTATGAATTTCACATCCTCTCTTAACTTTCAGGAGAGCATGTTAAGCTACAAATGCTTTTCCAGATGGTTCATTTTCTTACAAAACTGAAGTGTTTTCAAGTTAGGTGGACACTGCTCCCTCAATCCTCTTCTCATATTCTTGTGAACTTTTAGGTTCTGACTGGGCAGTTGGGGCCTTTCACCCAAGTATTGCTCTGATTATCTGCATCTTCTGAGTGCAGGAATAGTTCTGGAGGGAACAGTCTCAACATTTTTCCACAGCTCTTTGACAAAGCTAAGCATAGCCATCAAGTTAATTTTTTTTGTGAAGAGCTATTTAGGCCTTAGCTGAACAAGAATAAGCTTCAAGCACTTAGAGTGTCTTACTTGAAATCAGTGGCACTGCCTTTTGTTTACTGTGGAAAATGGCCCTAATTTGAAAAGGCTCTTTTCCCTGAAATAAGAATTTGATAAAACTTTCCACAGCAATGTAAGCTGTGGCCATCTTCACAAATGGCTTTAGGCTGATGGAGGCTGACAAGAGTCTCTCATTGGCAATACAGCACACTAAAGTCCATGTTAAATGTTAATAAGAGGTTTCTAAATCGTGTAAGTGCTCTTTGAAAATTTGCCCTGCTTTTAAATTTTTCCTTGAAAGTATCATAGTAATTATGGAAGTGGTATAAGCATGTAGTAATGTTTGGAAATAATCATGGGGCCAACCATAGAATTGCTGTTCTGTCTACCAACTGGACTTAACAAGAACAAAATGTCATTACTACTTTTGTAATTAGATTTATTTTAATATCTTTGAATGAAATCCCTCTGAAATCAACTACTGAGTGCTTTGTTGCTGCTTAATGAAACAGTGGCCATGCCAGACTGCCTGCTAATGGAGTAGCTGATTGTTAGGGCATGTTCTTTTCCTCCCTGTATTTTAAGTGTCTGGACCATCTTTAGTAGTGCCTAATGCAGATGGAGGCAGTAATGAGATCCAAGAGGAGCAGGGCTGATGTTCCTGTGTCTTTAATCACAGTTTTCATGTGCAGTGCTTGTAACAGCAGACAGGCAGGATGAAAAGTTCTCCTTCTTTAAACTTGAATGTGGGTGAACATTCTTCCAAGACCAGTGAGGAAAGTGTTCCTCCTGTCCATCCCTACCCCTCCTTGGGTGAAGTTCTTTAAATGAATCAGTGACTCTCATAGCAGATTTCACTTAGGATGGTAATTGAAATTTGTACTCAGTAACCATCGATCAGAGTAGAATTATCCTGCTGTTAGGTGAGGAGGATTATAAGAGGACTGGTGACTCCTTGCTCACAGGGAGAGTGGGAGGATTCACTAAAGGGATCTGAATGATGTTCAGGACTGTGTTTCTTTGTCTAATTCCCTAAATCTGGAAGCAATGAACAAATGCCAGTGGTAGTTCAAATACCTCTCGTGAATGAATACACAGGTTATCCCATTTTGTTGTACTTAGTAATATTCTACATTGTGAAAACCTAAAAGCAAAACATGCCTAAGCTTAGAACCTTCTTATCTATATTACATTCAAATGTCTTGATTTAGATACTTGACTTTATGGATTGGGGGGAGGGAAGTATCAGGACTCGCTCATGTTATTCATTTTATCGTGCTGCTTAGGCAACTGAAGGCTGCCTTGGTGGTGGGGCAAGAGGACAATATCGTGCAAGAAAACTTACATGAAAGCAAAAAACACACATGTGGAAAAAGGTATGTGTGTTTTTAGTTCAGTAAGTTTAGTGCTAATAGCAGTGACAAAAGAATAATCCTGTAAGCTGCCATCCTGTACATCCATGTCACCTGCAGCAGGATGAGTGGAAAAGCAAGTAAGTGTCTGTGCAGCTTCCATGCTGAGGTGCAGTGTCAGGGCACTTTTGTAGTTGTTGATACTTTCCTGGTAACCCACCCCAGCTGATACAAACAATGGTGGGTCTGTGATGTGAACTTGCCAGCCAGTGCTTGGATTGAGGTCTTCCTTTATTAGTTGCTGTTGTAACAGCATGTTGACTCTTCCTTTCTTTTTTTCCTCCTTCTTTATCTTTTAAACAGTAAGCCTTCTCCTTGGAGAGAATGAGAAGCATTCTGTGCACTGATTTGCTGTTTGTGGTGATGTGAAAAAGTATAAATTTCTCCTTAATTCTGATCAGACCAAGAATGCTTTGGTAGAAGGAGTCCAGGGTGTGGTGAGATTACCCAAAAAGGTTCCTGAGGACTCACAGAATTTGTAGGAGTTTTACCGTTCCTGTCAGCTGATGGTGCTCTCTTTTTTTTTAGTTCCAAAATTGTATCATCCTTGAAAGCATTTTTGTGAATCACTGTCACTTGACTTGCTTGTGGGTTCAGAATATTGACTTTTGTGTAAAGCTCTTCCCTGTCCTTTTCTGGCTGATAAAATAGCACTTTCCTGAACTTTTGGCATACCTTTGTGTTTGTGTTATCCTATGAAGGTGAGGAACAGGACTGAGAAGCATGTCTGCATCCTCTTCCTATTGAGTACCATAACTGACAGAACTAAGGTGAAGAGTTCATGAGTGTTCATGGTGTTCCTGCTGGTCTCTTCTGCAGGCTGGAAAAATAAGCAAACAGGAGCGGTAGGTGAAGTGCTTGGTAGGCTGTAATTGCCTGGTATCACACTGGGATTTGCAAGGACTGTAGGAGCAACATAAGGCAGCATTGGTGGAGGGTTGGTTTTTTCAGGCAATGTTCCTTCCACCCTCAGTTATGAGCACTGCACGTTAGTTACAGCTCCCTGTCTGATATGAGCTGAAGAGACTTTCAGCAGTAGCTCAGTGTCAGAGAGGGAGTGTGGAATTCATTATTCTCTGATCTGACACTGGTTATGATTCAGATGACAGTTTTTACACTTGCTGGCACGGCCCTTTCACAACACACGATGCTGTGTTCGTTTAGTATTGTGCCAGGTGATTGCTGTGCTTTCAAACAGGCTGATCATGAGATTCTGAGGGTTTTGGCATTTGGTCTGGGTTGACTGCACTAGGCTGTGTTTCCTGTGGATACTGTAATAATATAAATAACCGCTGCTTGTTCTGGCCAAGCGTATTCTTGAAGTGTCTTTTCAAGCGTAATATTGAAGAGTGCTTCAGTAAGAGAGAATGGGGCATGCAGCTGTTGGATTGTTTTCCTTTTTGAGGCTGAGCTGCTCAACCTTCCCAGGACCTTTCATGGGAGCTTGGGAAACAACCGCTCATACATTACCTTCAGGACATTGAAAAGTATTGTTCAAAAGGGTAGTTTGTTCTGTTCTGTTTCCTCTACTTCCTACTGCAGTAAACCTTGGCCTGGCTTGTGTGTGAAGAAGCCAATTACTCTCACTGGAACTCTCTTAAGGTCTATAGACAAAGGCCATGAAAACTTGCCTAAAATTTGGTAATGTCTTGGAGTAGAATAACAGACTAGTTTGGTGTGACTTGCTGTTGGCAATGCTTTGTTCAGAATTTTCTAGGCTGTGCAGGTAGCTGGCTGGCTGGAATACACGTGTGTTGTTTTAATGCCAAAATACTCTTAATGCATTTTCATGCTGTAAGTAAAGCCCTTTCTTGCCGATCTGGCATTTGTTCCTAAAGAGCAGAGTACTTCAGAGGTGCCTGTGGAAAAATAGAGATCATTTAGTTTTGAGCAGTCACATATCCAGAGTATATGAGTTGTGGATTCTTCACTCCATTGAGCGAAATATGACTGGTGTGACCTACTTTATTTGCATGTTTAACATACTGGATACTTTGTTGGTTTGTTTGTTTTTGTTGGGTTTTTTGTTTGTTTTTTAAACTTGTTTCCTAGGAAACAAATGCCCTGGTATACAAGAGAACAGCTATTGTGTGGAGACTGCTGCCTGTCTGAGCATTGTCCTTTTGTAGGTGAAAGGCTTTAAAGGGGAAAGAGCTGGAGTTCTCAAGAACATCTTTATTAACCAGATTAGCACAAGGATGTGTCTCACACTGCTCTGCAACCTCTCAGTGTATTTGTATTTGAGTGGGAGTATTTATGTTGTAATGGCTTATCCAGTAAAACTGCTGTAGATGTTCCTATTGAAGGCAGACCAAAAGAAACTGAATGAGTAACTAATAAGTGGTGGATTTTCATCCTTGCTGAGCACCATGTAGATGCAGATTTCTAGAAGTGTTTTATTTTGGATTATCTAGAAGGAAAACAATATGCTGAATTTGGGGTTAGAGTAGACTTCAGAAAAGTGTATTTACATTAGTGCAGCAGGTCAAGAGAGGGGTGGGAAACCTTTTAAATGTAAAAATTGTCTTCAGTTTACTGTGCTGCTGTATTTTTTAATAAAATTTTATTTCTTAGCTCAGTGTTTATTGTGATGCTAAAAAAATAGGTGTGATTGTTGCAATGTTAAATCTGAAGCTGTGGTGGGGGATTGGTTTTGGGGTTGGTAATGCTGGACCTTACTGAGTGGTGAAAGAAAACAAACTAACCCACTGGCTGAACTGTCTGGTTAAATAATGAGAATGGTGGGGGAGTGTTGAGTTTTGAGAATACTGAGCAAATTGTAGGAGAAAGAATAAGGGGGACTGTAAGCTTTTGGTAATGTGTGACAAATAGGGATGAGTTCTTATATTTGAAAGTGCTGCACAATTTCCCTTTGGTCTTTTTACACAGGCTTCAAAAATTCACATAAGGAGCAGTGATCAATGGAGCAAGTAGTTTACAGCTGTATCTTGTAATCTGTGACTTATTCTGATGTTTCTGAACTGTTGGAACTGAGTGTGTAGCACTGTCAGTCTCAAACACACCTCATTGTAACCTGAGTTGTGTGCTGCAAGGTCTTGATAGTTATTCTGATGATTTTTTGTAATTCTGGAATTTTTTTGTAGTCCACAGCACATTGAGGAGGAAACAGTGGCAGGATGAGAGAAATCCATTCAGCTGCGTAGTCTCTTGCCAGAGCTTTATTTTGTGCCCCTTTATTCAGCCCCTTCTGAGGGAAAGACAGGTTGCTAAGAGTAACAGTGTGTGATCATGAGCTAAATAAGGGGATGTGCTGGGGAATGGAGCTTGTTTGTTTGTAATTGCTTTTGGGTTTGGAATCCAACAGAGCTAATTCTTTGGCCGTGTTTGCCAGTAGTAGGGATATAATGTGCACTTTCTGCGTTCTGTAAGGATTAGAGTTTTCAAACAACAGATCATATTTTGGGAAGGGGAAGAAGTTATGATTTTTCTTAAGAAAAAGCTCTTTTTGTGGTTAAGATGAGGTTCAGATTCTGTGTGCTGAGTTTGGCAAATGAATCAGATGGTGATCTCCCCAGGTGGTCTAAATGTGATTTATTAAGTGGGTTTACGTAGTGGAGAGAAGGTGGGTAACTGGCACTGCTCTGCATGTTCAATATCAGCATCAGCTGCTGTCCATGAGTACCTGTTCCTGCTTCTCCTTGGTCAGAAAGGTGGCTGACTCTTAGTAACGAAACATGTTATAAATCTTTGAACTCCTCCCATGTCAGCTTTTCTGACTTGAGAGTACCTTCTGCACTGCACTGCTTAGCAGGAAACACGCTCACACTGAACCCAGAGCTGGAGATGCAAGCATTATTTAACCATCTCTCCAAGTAACTGATTCAAGTCCTTCCAAAAGCAGCTGTACTTGATATGATCTGGACTTCTTGCAAGGGCTCTGTGCCAGTGGAACTGTTGATCTTGCTGTCTGACTTTGTGCATGTAAAATAAGACTTTCTCAGCACACAGTCAGACACAGGCAAACAACTTCAGGTTTCAACACAAAATGTAAAAATCTGCTGGTTCTCACACAGGACATTTAAAGATGTTTTTCAGCTGTAAGGACTGAAGAGAGGGGGGAAAAGTAGATCTGGGTGCCTTAGATCTCTTGAAGGAGTAAAATATCTAATTATATGACTCAAGCCAGTTAACTGTTGCTAAACTGTCCCTTTGCATAATAAATACTCAGCCTGTGAATGAATAAACCATTAATGAGAAGCTGCTGGTTACCTTGCTACTCTGCTGTGATAGTGGAAGGGTCTAGGAGAGAGCTCTGTGCCTTGGCTATTCAGTTATTCACATCTGTGGATACCGCAACTAAAACTGCAAAAAACAGAGAGGCCAAGGATTGGGAGGGAAAATCTTTCTTGTAATTCTGGCTGGGATGAAATTAAAGCCTGTGAGCTGTGACCGTGGCAAATTTTGCAGCATGCCATGTTAATTTAACCACAAGAGTTCCAGTTCTGCGAGTCCATTAGTTTACACTGTTACAAACTGTTCTCTTTGAACACTCTGGACACCCTCCCTCCCCAAACCCAGTGCTTGCCTCTGTTGCCTTTGTCCTGGTCACCTTTTCAGAGAAGGTGGGAGGAGGCTGAGATGACCAAAATGACAATTGCAGATAGGGCTGTGACTTCCTTCTTTGCATTAAGCATTCCCATCTTTTGGATCTTTAATACTTCTTTGCTTTCACTTACTTGGTGTGTTTTTGTTTAATAGTACGTGTCACACATCCATTGCTGCTCTCAGAGCATTTGCATGCAAGTGTAAAAACTCTGCAGTGTGGTGTGCTTGAGGTGCTTGTGTGAAGTAGTGTTTGATTGTGTACGTGATTGCAAAGTAAAGGCACTCTGTGTGGAACAATCAAATGTGTCATTTAGGGCAAGATCTCAACTGTTGCAGAAAATACATGTGGAAATGTTTTAAGAGTTCATTACATAACTAGGGCATCTGATTATTGTTATTCCAATCAATTCTCATAGTAAAAGCCAAAAACTTGTAGAGGAGTTGTCCTTGTATGTTGGTGTCACCCTACCTGTTCCACAGAGCAGTGGAAATCTCAGAGCAACTCTGATGCAGGAGTGGGATGGCTCCTTCTTACAGGAATGTTACAATTTCATTTAGTTTTATTGTGCTTTTCATCATATATTTAATGACATAGGAAATTCCATCCACTTTTTTTCCTTTGAGTAAACAAGTTCAGCTTTGAAGGTCTGGCGCCGACGTGTGTGTAAAGAAGCAGTCACTCCAATGTCATTCTCCTTGTAGGTTATATTGCAGGATGATTTCCCTTTGCTTTGCCTTATCTTTGTTATCGGCTGTAGCTTGATAAGGAGAGCCAAAATGGACTTCTGCAGGCTGCCTACATGAGCTGGATTCCCAGCCTGCAATCACAGGGACCATGGAGAAGCCAAGTGGACACTCAGAAATGTGGAAAATGATATTGTAACGTAATCACAGAGAGTTTCTTAAATATGTAAAGATTACTCACCATTGCTAAAATTAGCTTTTGCCTAAGGTTTTGGAAATCAGGTGCTCTGGAAATGAAACTGGTGGCCAGCTAAAAGAGCAGGATCAGGCAGTGGCTACAGCTGGCCCAGATTGATGTGAACTGGCACTGATGGTGTGGGAACATGTTCTCACAGTGTTAGCTGCAGTGTTAGTGGGGTCCCTTGGGCTGGAGTGAATTGCATGTGGCAGTGCCTACTGGAAAAGATTGTTTTCCTCCCTGAGGTTCCCTTTTAGGATGTTGAAGGATGTGGTGGTGACATGAGAAGCAGAATATGAGGACTCTCCTCAAGTGTGCTGGTGGTGTATTTTCTACAGCACTGATGACTGAGATGTGTTGGTCAAAACTTTGAAGTGCTGTGTGTGCAAAAAAAGCTCCTTAAGTATTGCATCTAGATAATTGTCAATTACATTCTTGGCCCTGCAGAGTAAATCATCAGGAGAACAGTGAGGTACAAAATGATGTGTCTGTTGCTTTAGTTCAAAGTACTTGGTTATTAGGACTCTTAAGTTGCACATCTTCCTGTGGCAATATGTTTTCTTGTGGTGCTTTCCATTACATTCAGTAACTCCTTGCAGAGCTAAATAGAAAATCCTGTTCCCTTTAATGATGCTTAGTTTGTTTTGAAGATAATCCTTACTTTCAGAAAAATTTTTGTGGGTTTCAGCTAGATGTAATATGAGATGACTGTCTTGGTGGCAGATTCACACTCTGCTGGTAGGCAACACTGTTCATTGTACTCGCATAATTGTTGGTTTGACAGCTCTCTGAACTGAAATGGTGAAATGATACAGGTTGCAAACATACAGAAAACCTCCTTTGTTTTTATGCCTTATGAAAATGATGTAATTCGTTGCTCCAGTGTAAAGAACACCCGAAGACAGTAGCATTAGGGCCTTGAGGAAGAAGCAACCTCTGTCCCGGGGTGGAGGAGCAATGAGCATTGGAGGGAAGATCTGAGCCTTGAGATCTGTTGCTGATGGAGAAACCATTTGCATAACCACAGATCAAACCCTGCCCAGAGAGCCTGTCAGGGCTCACATACGATCTTTGGAAGGAAATCAGGATCAGCTGTAAGAGAATGTAGTGGAGCTGTTCAGTGTTGTCAGTTTTGTGCTTGCTGGCCAAATGCAATGGTACAGTGAATCTGAAATGGTGGAAACTTAAAAAGATTTCTTTTGCATGCACATATCAAACACCAACCAGTTTCCAGAAGTCTGTTGAAAATTGTGTTTTTTTAATGGGAGTACCAAATCTTTTATGCTTTGGTTGCTTTTTAGCTACCTGTACTTCCTGCTTTTCCTCACTTGTTTTTTTCTCTCCATTTAATCCAAGTTTCTTGTTGCAGAACTACATAATCCTTTTTTTCTCTCAAGTAAATTGCTATATATTAGTATAATTATACAATGAGCTTTATTTTGTTCTTTGCTTCATTGCAGTATATCAGCAGTTTGTACCATGTAAGTCTCTGTGTTTCAGCGTTGTGTTGCAACCTGTTTTAACCTTTTTTTTCAAATGTGACCTGCATTTTTACTTTATACCTTAGAAATAGAGTTAAGTGATTGACCTGTGGAGTAAGAAGTGTGATTGGGGTTATTTTGACCTGGAATTTTTGGGTTATTTTTTTTCAGGATTGCATTCTGCTTGATTTTTATTTTCTTTTGCTTGCACAGTGACTAGTGCATGAATACAGCATGGGATGGGGCAGGAAGGTTCTCCTGCTTTTAGAGGATTATCCTTGGCAGCATTGCAGGGAAGAGAGAATTGGTGTATTGAATTTGCTGCAGTGTAGATGACTTTATCAACACGTAGCCATGATCATGAATTAAGTGCATGAACGTTGCCAAGAGAAACTCTGCGTAGCTGATGTGCTGCCCTTTCACTCCTATTAACTCTCTGCATGGGACAGTGGCACCCAGTCCTGCTGGTGGGGATGTGGGATCTTCGTGTTCTGCCTTCACTGTGAGCCCGGAGTGATTAATGTTCATCTGAGCTCACTCATGACTCACTCCCTCACAGTGCTTCCTTGATTAGCTTCTCATACTGCATTCCTGCCCTGTGCTCAGGGATATGCTCTTCCTGTAAGGACTTGAAATATGACCCTCTGCTCCTGAAGCAGCGGATGGAAAAGTTTTTGTTGCAAACGTTCTTTTGTCACTCGCTGATCCAGTGATTTAAGTTTCTCTTCAGGTAGGGTTGGGTGTGCTCCCATCACCCTCAGGAACCACTCAGCTGCTCCTGCTTTCAGCAGACCTCAAGGAAAGAAGCAGCACTGCTGGAAAGAGTCATGTGCTGGAACTTGTTTGTCATATGCAAGAGCAGCAGAGCTACCTGCTTGTGAAAAGACTTGTATATAGAATGGGTTGTTCTTATCACCTGGAGTGAGACTTTATCTTAGTATTTTCTTCCAGAAGCTGTGCCTTTGAGTCTGCCAGGAGTTGCTTTATTGTGGGAGACATACTGGCACTGATGCTATTGAAAGTCTATTTTACATGACAGCATAATAGTAAATTTAGGTGAATGCCTTTAAAGCCTTTCACAAGAGCTGAGATTCAACACTATAATTTTTTTCCTGGGTTGTGTTTCTAAGAAATTGTTTCCTACCTTCTTTGAATAATCTGTAGAGAAGCAAAGCCATTTAAAGATCTGCAAACAGGAGCTCATCAAAATACATTTATAGCAGCTAGTGATAAATAATCCTTTTCTAACAATGGGTTTGTTGCTGAATCTAAATATTGTTCCCCAGTATTCAATTACTTGAGCTGATTTTGTTCATGTACTAGAAATATTGCTGTGCTCTGGTCCTGTGCTTAGTGATCAAGTTGGGTGTATCAGCACTGCAGATGGAGTTTTTAATACAGAAGTAAAGCAGTATCCATTTCGTTTGTGTCTTGAGTGGGGCTGCCCCAAGCTGGCAGTCCCCAGCTTTGCTGTGCTGTGACAACACTGTGGCTGGGGAGAGGCAGCAGCAACAGGCAGAGAGATGAGTTTTCCTGAATTCCTTTCCTCACACAATGGTTTCTGTTCCAGTGGCTTTGCTTTAAGGGAACTCAGTGTGATTGTAACTGAGAATGAAGCCTACAAGGAATGTGTTTTGAAAAACTGAAGTTCAGCAATTTTATGATATTCATTCGTTAGTTTAAAAATACTTCAAATGTTTTGTGCTGCACTTTATACCCTTGGTAGAGATCGCTGTTGCTCTTGGTGGTGTGTCTACTGCTGTGTTTCTTAATTCTGCTGGTAACCAAAGGGGAGGTTAATTTAAAACACCTCAGAAATTATGCATTTTCAGAAAGGGATTAATGTGGGCCAATCTAGCTCCAATAGCAAAGGTGTTTGAAAAAAGAGTGCCAGTTTGCAGGTGATTTTGTCTCTGGGTTTTTGGGTGTGGAAGTTTGCCTTGAAAGTAGGCAGATCATGGCAAGTGGAATTATGTTAACCCTTTAAGTTAAAATTGCATTGGACTGTGTTGTAAATGTGTGTTGTGTGCAGCAGTTTGGTGGGTGCACTGGATGGGCAGCCCTTCCCATTGCCTCCACCCCTCCAGCTTCAATGCTGGTGATAGAATCATGGACACTTCATGTATAATCAGTTTGGGTGATGAAACTGTGCCTGGTTACTTTGCAATTACATATTTAAAGAGCTTTAACCAGAAAATGCTGAAGGTTGAAGAGGATTTAAAAAACTTCCACAACTTCTGCCTTCCTCTTTTCTAACTGCTGAAGTGATGAAACACGAAACAATTACAAGGTTATTTGAATCTGGAAAGAGAGAAAGAATTGCTGGAGATTTGCCAAAAGCATCTCTTACTGAGTAGATTTCCTGACAGCAAACTGATCTGTGGGTCCATTCCATGCTGCCCAATGACATGAAGGATGTCCTGGGGCCGAGATCTGAGCCCAGACTGATTCAGTTGAGCTCACTCTGGGAATTGCTGTAAGGGAACATATCCCCACAGCCAGGAGTTGGGGAGGGGTGAAGGAACCATCCATGCTGTAGGTCTGTTTGCCACCCAGCTCTGTATTTGACACTATAGGACTTGCTGGACTGTGCAAAAAGTGTGAGGTGAGCACTGTGTGGGCTTATGCCCCACGTGGTGGGTGCCAAGGAGCAGAAACTGCAGTTTTGAGTCTACCAGGCTTGGATGGAAAGCACTGCAGGTGTCCTGAGGGGGCCTTGCTCACCCACCTGCAGCAGGCTCAGCACCCACACAGCTCTTGCTCCCTCCTGGGGTTGTGCCCCTGTAATTTCCTTTCGTTCCTGCAGAACAAAACCGGGCTGAGTGCTGCTGCCACACACACCCTGTGTCTCCTCAGTTGAGTGGAACGCTATTTTTAGAAATACTTAATAGTCACATACGTGGCTGTAAGTGCTGTGTTCTCAGACCTGAAGCTGATGGCTCATGATGGTAATTTCCCCAGTACTGGTTAACATCTGGATCTGTATAAGACACCTTTTGTAAGTCTTTCCTAAAGGTTCCAGTGCTTGACTGTTGTTTCACCTCATATAATTTTTCACTGCACTGCAATTATTTTGTTTAAAGCCTTGTAGCCAATTTTCTGTGCAAGGCTTAAGTTTGGAATACTTGTTATCCTTTCTAAAATGTTAATGGTTCAAAGTGTAGTGCCAAATCAGCTGTTTATTCAATTTGTAATTAAGGTTATTTTATATCTGGCAGTTTTTTAATTGCCACTCATCACATTAACAAAAGTAATTCTGCAATTTTTTAAAAAATGTAATTGAATTACTGTGGTTGTCCAGTTTCTGAGGTTATTGCTCCTTCTGTGAGCACTGGGGAAGAGGGACAGTCCACTTCAGCTAATTGTGTTGTGTTGGTCCTGGTGGCTGTGGCAAATTGTATTAACTCTTCTCTTACGGCAAAAAATGGAATACAAACACAGATGTGATATAAAGGTCTGGCTTTATCAAGTAAAATGTATTTTGGTTTGAACTTCCCCTTGTCTTCAGTAGCACTGTTAGCTTGATGTTTTGATGCAGTCTGTTTCTGAGGGCTCTGGAGTTGAAAACTACATGCAGGTGTAGGTAAAGGATTCTGTTCCGTGTTTTATGCTGTGTGTGATCCTGCACCTGGGGAGTTCAGCTGGCTCTTCCATGCAGTTTCATCTTGGTTTGGGTTGGTTGTTTTTTGATTGTTTTTGTTATTGTTTGCTATGCTGAGATGCCAAAATAGCAAGGGATATGTAAACAGTCATCACAATCTGTGACTACTTACCTTTTTTGGTGGAGAGGAGGAATATTCTGGATTGTACAAAGTCTTGGTCCTGTACTGTCCCCTACCAGTGGGCCAAGAGCTGGCACTGCTGTGTGACAATTCTTGTACTGCCACTCTTCAAACTTTTGCTGACCTGTTGGCAAGAATACAGAGGAAGTAAGGACCTAAATGTGTTACCTCCTTCCTCTGTAATAATCCTGGAACCCTCTGGCTCACATCTGCAATATTTGTTGGAAGAAAAATGAACGTACCTTTGACCTTATCCAAATATCTTGTCCGAAGGGATGGGGTAGAAACCTCCTGCAGAGGATCCTTTGAGCAGTTAAGGCTCTGAGTTGTCCTTTCCAGAGCTTAAAAGAGAGAGAGAGAGAAGGGAAAAGTAAAAAAGCTAAGAATAACTGAAGCATCCCTTAATATTCAGATGGTAACTCTACTGCCAAAGGAAAGCTGCAGCAAAGCAAGAGTCAACGATGAGTTAGTGCAAGGTCTGCACCCTTGAGTTGCTACTTATGTGGGAGGAACTGGTCTGGCCTTCAAATGAAACTGCCAATGGAGCACTGCTTCATATTTGGCTCTGATATGGTCAGAATTGTATGAATAGACTTCTTATGTTGCAGCACTTAAGTAGGATGAGAATGTGAGTCTACTACAGCAGTTGGTGAAAACAACATACGTGTAATTTTGTGAAAAAGACAGATGGTGTCCCATAGAATAATTATATAACAGCCAAAATTCCCTTAAATCTTTTTATAATAGTTGTGATAATTACTCATAAATAGCCAGTCACTTCAGTATTTTTCTGTTACATAAATAATACAAGGATCTAGTTTAGCCCTACTTAAACTCTTGAGTGAATTTGTTCTTCAGTCTAAGTTATTTTTCTTTCACTTGCCTGTCATTTCTAGTCTTCCCTTGTTTTTGACAAAAGGCCCAAGTGATGTGTGCTTCTGTCAAATCGAGTGAGATAAAACTGATAATGTCACCTCTCTCTTACATCTGCCTCTTTTAGGGTTATTTTCTTTGCCTTCATGGACTTCCTGTGCTCTGCTCTTCCCAGTCTCTGTCCAAAGGCATTAATGTTCCCCTAAGACACTGGCTACTGCGTGTGGCCCTGTAGTCTGCCTTGGAGGAATGGAGTGTAGAATTAAGATCTGTTTTCTGGGAACTGCTGGGTTTTGTCCAAGGTTTTACACCCATTTCTTCAGTTGTTATCTTGGCTGTTTCTTGCATGACTCTTGAGTGTACTGGGAGTTTGTGCAGACTGCTGGAACAGAGTTTTTAGAGCTGGGACTGATCTGGAGAACTACCTCTGAGGCATCGGTGTAGCAGCCCTGGAAGCACCAGGGGCCCTGGTTGATCTGACACCAAGATGAGCTGCCTGCTAGCAAAGGACAGTCGTCTTTTGTTGAGGATTTTAAGTGGATTTAAAAAGCAACATCCTTTCTTCCTTCCCTAAGTCTAAGCCTTTCAGCATCCAATAGCTTATAACCCATCTGCTTTCTGTGTCCAAAGGGCAGTTTGCCAACTCCATGCAAGTCACAGGTTGCTCATTGACTGACATAAGTTTAGGGGGAAGGGACAGAGAAAGTTTTTGTTCTAGCTTGTTGCTTGTATCGTGTTCATGCTGATCTCTGCTTTCTCTAGTGAAGGTAACATACAGGGCAGGGATTCAGATATGAGTTATGTTAAGTAGGCTGACCAAGAATAGGGAGATGTTAAATTTGGGAGGGACAGAATTCCGCTAACACATTTCAAGTAATGCTGACCAAAAGTAGAAGCATATATTGAGCACTGGCCAGTTTGTCTGCAAAGTGTACTCGTTATGTAAAGGCCTCTATCTGAAGCTGCTTTTCCCAAAGGAACACTGATAGTTTCCTCGCTAGCCATGGACCTCTACCAATCAAAACAGACAAGGGCTTGAAGAAGTAATTATAGGAAGTACAGCAGCAAAAGTACTTCAGTAAATGCCACAGTTTCTCATCTGGAGAAGTACTAGTATTGATTTCCTTTGGGACACCACACTTATTCTCAGTGGTAGATATATGAGTCTGGCCCTTGACAATTCTGCTTGAGTATGTTATAAGAAAGTTCCTCACAGCAAGAGCAGCTCAGGACTGCACAGTGGCAGAGGCTGCTTCTGTTAGCCAGGTCATTACTCTGAAAATGAGTGTTTTGTACGTGACCCTGTGCACAACAGAACTTTCAAAGGGTCAGCCCTAAACTAGTTCTCTTCAGCAGTCAGCTGGAAGCTGATCAAAAGATTCTGCTTGCTGGGGCTGCATCTGTCTAGGCAGGGATCCTGGAAACTGAGCATTCACCTGGGAAAGCACAGATGGAGTTTAGGATGTGGGAAAAAAAGGGTCTTCGGGGGAACCTTTGTAGGTTATCAAATCAAATCATTTCAATAATAATAAATTAAGGAAAATTTCCCTCTCCAAGGTCAACCAACTTCTGGAGAATCCATTAATAAAGAAATGTCAATTTATGCAAATTTACCCACGAAAATGTCTATTTTTTTACTTTTTTGTCTAGAATTGTTGGGTTGTCTGGTAATGCAGTTAATTTCATCACTCTGTCTGCAGAAGAGATTCAGATCAGATTCAGCCCCTGGCTGAGTCAAATTGGGAAATAAACAGATGTCAGTAGCATCCTAAACAAGTTTCCAAGCAACTCGAGATTCTTTACTACTCTGTGACAACTTTGATGGTTATCCATCAAAGAGAAATGTTGATTTCTTGATCTGGATGTTGTCAGTACCCTTGCTGAACTCTTAGGTGTCTTATTTTCCAGGTCTAATATGTTTTTGCCTTAAAACTTTAAAATCTTCTTTCACATTTTCTATTTGAATTTTTAGCTCATTCCTAAATAGTTTTTCTCTTGCAGTGCATGCCCTGAGTGCTGAGTGTGGAATCACTGAATCAGCAATGTCAGCTGCCTGTGAGAGCAGGTGCTGTCTTTGCTCCCTTGGGTAGGGCAGCGTTCCTGCTTCTAACGCAGCTGACCAGGGGATCACCCCTGGAGCCCTCTAAATGCAGCTGGCGTGGAGTTGCTTCTTGCTGCTGGTCATAACATTGCAGTTTCTTGGGATGGGTCTCAGCCTCTGTTTGTCAATCCCCCGACTTTCCATGCTCACAGTGCTCAGTGTGGTTTGTTGTCTTGCTTGTTTTTATTTGCATCTACTAAAAGCAAAATGACTGATAGTGGCTGTCTAACATACATATTCAAGGACTAAAAAACACATTCTTTGGAAAGGCAGTGAGATTTCCATCTCAGTCTTAAATTATTTTATTTGCCTTTTTTAAAAATATTTTTTTCCCTTCTACTTTATTTCAGCCTGTTGAAATGACTTCACTGTTGTCAGTCTTGTCCCTTTATATGGTGATCATGTTGGTGCTTGGACAAAGGAGTACACAAATCCTGCCTATCCAAACCTCATAGTTTGTTTTTACTTTTGGTGTGCATCTTATATAAAATCCATTTAAGAACGAGATGTATTTTGTCCTGTGTTTAATCAGTTGGTCATCCTGTAACTAGTTTAATTACTGTTTGTATATCAATCAAGTTGAAAAGAAAGAAAATCTGTATTTGTGTGACTACAGAAATGCTTGTCGACCTGTTTGGTTTGGTGAAAAGTTAGAACACTTTTTTTGTTTTTCACCCTAAAGAATTACAAAATTAATGTTAGATTATTTGCCTATTCAGTGTCTTAGTGTCATGTGCTGTAATTTGCTGAGGGACCTGTGGCTGGGAGTGTGTTGTGATCTGGTTATCAGAATTATTAGAAATGCCACTACCTGAACTAAGATGCACATATGTCTTGTAAAGAGCCTTCTGATGCTGAGACAGATGTTACCTGTGCTGACAATTGTTTGCCCTTCCTAAGACGGGCTATACGAGTTCAAGAGAAGGTTGATCTCAGACATAACAGGATTTCTTATCTGTTAATAAAAGCATCAGCTCTCCAGTGAGATGAACTGATAAAATACAGTCACAACTAAGGTGATTTCTGTCATTGCCAGTGCCAGCCTTGAAAAATATCAAGGGCTCTGAGATACGAGACTTGATTTTCAGTAATAATTTAAGCTAATATAGTGAGAATTTTGGGCTGATAATTTTTATATTTTTATTTGCCAATGAAAACTAATGAACCAAGCAAAACAGAGAACCTCAAATAACAAACAATAAGTTAACTAGAGTTTGCAGTAACAAGTAGTTAAGAGCTTTTTGGAAAAATGTAGTTATTGTGAGGTCCATAAAACACTTTGAGGAGTTGATGCCTTTCCATTTTGAGTTTTTAAAATTTTCTAATACTGAGAATTAAAGAAAGTCTCTAAGCCTTCAAATAGTGTTGCATCTTAATTAATCAAAGTTAATGAAAGGAGGTGCATGATGGTGACCTGGAGGAGTAGAATGCCAGTGTCTTTCTCAGTAGGTAGGAAAGCACACTGACATTCCTGCTGAGCAGGTGGGTATGTGTTGGTTTCTTGTGTGAGGAATATAAGTCAGGTGAGTGTAAACTTCCTTCTGTTTTGTTAGAAAACAGAAACAGAAGTTTGTTTCATTTTCTGGAATAGTCTGGGAGGATGTCATTCCTCTTCCTCTTAAAAGGTTCTTGAGCATTAAATCCTGTCTGGAAAGGTGCTGTTGTTATTCCCTTTATTCAGAGACTTGCAAATTCTCATTGATGAATGTTGAAATAAGATGAGCCATAGTGCATGTGTAGATATGTGTATTTATATACAAACACACACAGATTTTTTTAATGCTTTATATCACAAAAATTGCTTAACACTTCTTGTTCATGCATTTTTTTATCTTGATTTGCTTTTCCTTCAACCAGGCTATGTAATGTTTTTTTTGACTTTATAAATTGTTCTATTCAAGTGAGGGAAAAATCCCAATCGTTCTGTTATAAATATAACTGTAGCAGACATCTGCCATGTTTGCAAGTTTTTTTATTACTTTGTGATAATTTAAATGTCATTTTTGGTAATGTAACTTTCCTAATTGTCATGCTTTTAACCCCAGCTGGTAACAAAGCCCCACAGAGCTGCTCACTCAGTTTCCCCACCTCAGGATGAGGGAGAGAATCGGAAGGGTAAAAGTGAGAAAACTCATGGGTTGAGATAAAGGCAGCTCAACAGGTAAAGCAAAATGAGAGCACAGGCAAAGCAAAATGAGAGGTTCATTCCCCACTTGCCATGGGCAGGCAGGTGTGCAGCCATCCCCAGGACAGCAAGGCTCCATCACCTGTGAAAGGTATTGGGGAAGGCAAACGTCATCTCTCTGAATGTCCTCCCCTTCCTCCTTCTTCCCCCTCTTTATATACTGAGCATGACCCCGAGGGTGTGGGGTATCCCCTGGGTCACTTGGGGTCAGCTGTCCCAGCTCTGTCCCCTCCCAACTCCTTATGCACCCCCAGCCTCCTTGCTGGGGGCATGAGATGAGGAGTCAGAAAGGCTTTGGTTCTGTTCAAGCTCTGCTCAGCAGCAACCAAAACACCCCTGTGTTACCAACACNCAAAATGAGAGCACAGGCAAAGCAAAATGAGAGGTTCATTCCCCACTTGCCATGGGCAGGCAGGTGTGCAGCCATCCCCAGGACAGCAAGGCTCCATCACCTGTGAAAGGTATTGGGGAAGGCAAACGTCATCTCTCTGAATGTCCTCCCCTTCCTCCTTCTTCCCCCTCTTTATATACTGAGCATGACCCCGAGGGTGTGGGGTATCCCCTGGGTCACTTGGGGTCAGCTGTCCCAGCTCTGTCCCCTCCCAACTCCTTATGCACCCCCAGCCTCCTTGCTGGGGGCATGAGATGAGGAGTCAGAAAGGCTTTGGTTCTGTTCAAGCTCTGCTCAGCAGCAACCAAAACACCCCTGTGTTACCAACACTGTTTCCAGCACAAATTCAAAACGAAGTCCCTGCTAACTCCTCTAAAGACAATTAACTATCCCAGCCAAAGCCAGCACGCTACTGGAGGTGGGGACTGCATGCAAAAGAAAGGGGTTAGGAGATAGTGAGCCTGAGATTAGCTCAGTTGGTTAAAACTTGGTTGTAATAACGCCAAGGCCATGGGTTCAATCCCCTCTGTGGGCCATTGACTTAAGAGTTGGACTTGATGATCCTTGTGGGTCCCCTCCAACTCAGAACAGTCTGTGATTGTGTGGTAAAGCAGTGAAATGTTGCAAATAAAATTTATAGCTAACATTTGTGTTTCTTATGTGATCCTTAAATCTGAGAGTACATTCTGTTTGTTCTTTTTGGGGAAATGCCTAAAGAGTGTTAGAGTTTATGATGTTGGTATTACGCTGGTGAATGTGGCAATTGCCAGTATTTTGCAATAGAATATTCTCTGATTTCTCGAATTGGTGCAGCTTCTTTGCCTCTTTTTAGCAGGAAGAGTTGGATCGTTAAAAAAAAATCTCTACTACTACAGGGCAAACTGCATTAATATTTCATCTATTCTAGACCATTGTATTGAGTGGAAGGTACAAGGCTTGTAAGAATAAGTTTATAAGCAGCAGCTCGTTGGTATCTTATTTACACACCATGAAAATCTATTTAACTAATTTAGGCCTTTAGTGCCCATTGGTTCTTAGGTGGATCTACTGTCTGTCACAGCTGGAGGACAGAGGCACTTACAGCCTCAGGAAGATGCTGGTCTGGAGGAGTGAACTGGCTCCCTTTCCAACCTGGGGATAAAAGTAGAATTGTTAGATTTCTCAAAGTGAGCATTTGTAGCATGGTATTAAGTCTCTTTTAGCAAGGAAAAAATACGTGACCTTAAATGGTAACACTGGGAGTGTTGAGGTGTAAAGGATTATTATCCTTAGTGTGTACTGCTAAGTCTGAGGGTCTTACATTTGTTTCACTCACAAAACCTTTCAAATACATTCAGCTTGTTCTTGCTACAAGAAAGAAAAGCTCTTGGCTCAAAAGCAAAGAATGCATGTTCTTTGAAGACGTGGGTGTGACATGGCAAAATAATGACAATGGCAGCTTGTAAGTTGGTCTGTAATAGCTTCTCTTATAACTTATTTTTCAAGATTTTCTTTTTTGCAGTATTTGTCTTTCTGGAATTTTAACCCCACCTTGTAACTTGTCATTTGAATTTCAGAAGGGTGAAAAAAGGATTCTGAAGTCAAATCAGCTTCTCTCATTGAGATTCGATAACAGAAAACTGCTAATAGTTTGATTTGACTGAGATTTAAGGAACAAATCATCCTAGAGTGCAGGAGCACTAAGAATGTCAGAAGGAGGGATGTTTAGCTAAGCAAGGAGTTTTAGTGAACCCAATGTAAAAAGAGAGTGTAGAAGAAATACAAGAACAGGCAAGGCAGAGGGTGCATTCAAGCATCTTGTGGGCACTAGTGATGCTACCAAGAAGGCCAAAGTTGCAGTTCAAACTAGCTTGGGACATAAAAAATCATCAAGAAGGGCCTCTACAAGTATACCAGTAGCAAAAATAATGTTCTTTGAAACCAGAGATCTGTTATTGAATAGGGAGGCATCTAATAATGGCTCATACAGGGATGTCTGAAGTGTTCAGTGGTTTTGGCCCCAGAAAGGCAATAGGACAGGGACCTGCCAGAGGAACTGGAGTGTTCCACTGTTGTCCTATTAGAAAGCTTTATTTGATATCTCATCTGAATCCTCTGATTAAATATCAGCTATTGCTGTTTCTATGGTGAATGCAAAGTACAGATTATTCCTTTCTCCTTATGGAATGGTTAAAGGCCATTACCAGTTTTCTGTCCTTTGTGTTGTAAATAAAGATCATAAGCCTGCTCATTTTTTAAGGCCAACAGTAATTTATTTGCTTTCTTAGATGCTATAAGCAATCCATGTCTCTGTAAAAGTTAAGTGCCTAAAACGAGGTGTAACACCCAGCTAAGTTTTACAGGGACAAACAGAATGGAAGGATTACTGTTTGCAGGATATAGTGCTTCATTTTTAAGCTCCTGTATGAAGCTTGTGGGGTTCGTGTAGTAGCTTTTTATTGTTGACTGAACTGACTATTTACCTTAGGTCTTTCAAACACTTATTTTTAATCTCTAATTTTTTATAATTATACCCTCTCAATTAGGAAGTAGTGTGTGACTCTGGATTTGCCAGAGAGGCACACAGTTATTGTGGCTGAAATTGCAGCAGTGCTTTGGTGTTGCTGTCCTGGAGTGAGAAAGGCGATGGGAAGTGGGGGATCCTCCTGAGAAATTTACATGCTATATGTGTGTCTGTGTATATATAGCTGAGACCTTGAAGTCTGGGCAGAATTTACTTGTGCTCTGAGAGTCTTAAGAAGCATCAGCCATTTGAGTAATCCTGCATTAGGTCATTTTCTGTGAGGAGCTGCCACGTGCTCTTCTCTGCACTGCATTTCTGCACTTGACTGTGTCAGCTTTTGAGTAGCTCCTTGTATGTTGTCCCTGCTGAATAGATGATTTCACTCTGTTTAGATCTCTGTAGTCTGTTAAAAATAAACTTGAGGTCTCATTCTGACTGCAGTAGAAAAACCTATTAAATGTGCTGCTTTCTTTTATCCCATTGTTAAGAAAAATATTGAATGACACTGGACTTAGGACAGGCACCTGGAACATGTCCTTCCATCCTGGCAGGGAGGTCTTGATAATTACTGCCTTACTTGGCTTTTTCTCCTCATTTTCACTGTTGACCCAGTAGATTTACTAAGATTACTTACCCAAACTTGATAGTAAGAGCCTCTTAATTCAAATTCTTTCAAAGTGCTCCAGACTAGTTAGTCTTGCTGGTGGTATTTGGGCCCAGAACAGGAACAAGAGAACTGGTGGGTGGATATTGCTGTAAAAGTAAGGTTTTCACTTTATATGTTGACATTAATCAAAGTAATTTCAACTGCACAATGCAGAGCTGTGGTGTCAGTGTCCTCAGGGAAACCTTTCTGATCTAAATGCAGTGGGTGTCATCGAGAGCACTTAAAGTGCACAGGGGAAGTGCAGTCTTGTGGCATGAAATAATAGTCTTTCCAACACAGAATCTCAGAACGGTTTGGGTTGGAAGGGACATGAAAGATCATCCAGTTCCAACTCCCCTGCCATGGGCAGGAACACCATCTGTCAGGTTTTATTTTATAAAGAATACAAAGACAGTTGCCAGATTTTTTTTTGTAAGTTAAGTTTGTCCTCCTATGAATGAAGGAAAAGAAGCTTCTATTCGTTATTTGATTTGCTTCAGAGCTGTTATTGGAATGGGAAATTTGATAAATATCTGAGTTAATGGTTACTCTGTTGCTTTTTCAAGTGGAGCCAGGCTTGTCAGAGGTTTGCCCTGGTCTGTGGCAAACATGATAAAGCTGGTCATTGGGAGCCTGTGTTTTGATTCTGTAAGCTGCAAAACAGTATGAGCTGCTTAAAATCCTTTTCCCACTGATTCCCAAGAATGTTTTAAAGGGTGCTCTCATGAGACCCCACCTGGAATGCTGCTTTGAGCTCTCAGGTCCTCAGTACAGGAAGGACATGGACCTGTTGGAGCGAGTCCAGGGGAGGCCATGAAGATGATGAGAGAAATGGAACACATCCTGTGCAGACAGGCTGAGAGTTGGGGCTGTTCAGCCTGGAGAAGAGAAGGCTCTGGGGAGACCTTAAAGCATCTTCCAGTACCTAAAGGGGACCTGTAAGAAAGACGGGGACAAATGTTTTAGCAGGTCCTATAGGTAGAACAAAGGTTAACAGTTTCACACTGCAGGAGGATCAGTTGGGACTAGACATAAGGAGGTAGTTTTTTTTAATGAGTGTAGTAAAGCACTGGAGCTGGTTCTGTGATTGAAGGAGGTGCTGCCTTCTGAAGCTTTCAAGCTTTAGAAAATTTAGAGTTTTTCATGTCTTTGATACACCATTGTGGTTTGACCTCAGCTGGCGACCAAGTGCCAGGCAGCTGCTCACTTGCTTTAACTACTCTGCCAATTTTGATGTAAAATTTACTTTGTCCTGTCATTACTGTCAGTCTGTGGGAAGTAGTAAAAGTATTTGAAGGCGCAGAGTCAACATTTAGGATAGAAATATGAATCTTTGAGAAATTCTTCTGTTTGTAAGTGTAACTTGCTTTTTTCTTATTAAATAAAACAAAAAAAAAACCATCCAAAGAAAAAAATCCAAAACCAGTCCAGCCTGCAATGTAAAGAGTCAAAGAATATTCTAATTTGAAATTATCCTTTAAGCACCACTGGGACTGCACAGGAAGTATTGAGTTGAAATTACATGAATTAATAGTAGTCGCTTAAAGTTGATAATTCATATGGAAAACTGTAGATAGTTCTGTTTTGCAGTCTTTGTTCCTAATGACATTGTCAGAGAACCTTAAAGAATGAACATTTTGTCACTGAACAGTAAAATTACAAGATGTCATGTTGGATTGCATGGGACAGTCATTAAGTGTTTTTTATTTTTGTTTCTTTGGAGGAGCTGATTAAAGCTGTTTGCTGCCTAAAAGCAGCACATTGGACTAAGTTTCTCTTCTTGTTTCTTGGGTTTTCTGTTTGTTTGTAAAATAATCTAATGCGACTAATGCAGTCGGTATGGGATCGAAATTAAAGGGAAGAAATGTGCTTCAAGCAAAACAAAGATTTTGTTCCAAGCCTCATTGCATAAGGGAACTTCTCCTCTTCTGAGAACTGGGTGGACATGCAAAACAGATGCGGAGTCTGGAACAGGCAAGATAGGGGGGAGCTGGTACTGCCCCAGAGAAAAATGTTAACACAGTTCTGTGTTTTCCTCTTTTCCCCATGGCTGTTCGTATCTCTTCACTGACCTGTCAGGATTCCATCTGTGGTCTTGGTCCCTACCAGCTTGGAGTCTCCAGAATTGTATTTGTCATTTCTAAGAGGGGCAAAAATATCACAAGGGGCAGTTTTCAATCTTGTCACCAATTCAGATTCCTCTGGCAAGGGCAGGGACATGCAGCTTGTAGCAAACAAGCTTAATGCTCTTGCTCTCTTAGGATCCTCTGTGGCATTATTAGACTTGTGTTGATCCTAAATGCACTTTAATTAGGACAGACAAGGAGAAAATGAACTAGACAGCTGAAATCACATGAATCCCCCCTATCCTGCTTTTTATATTCTTTGCTTTATTTTTTCTTCCTCATTTGACTCTCAGGCTTTTATTGGGGAAAAAAAAGTGTCTGGCTTTGTTAGACAAGCTAATTGCATCTTTTAAAGTATAGCTGTCTGCTGTGACTAAAAGGTACCAAAACAGCCTTTAATGTCCTGATTCTGATGAAAGTTTGTCAGGTGTGAATGGCTGATAAGGCTGCTGTTAGGTTTATTTTCTAGTGACATTTAAGACAGGCCACTAGAAAAGATGGGTCTCTGCATTTCTCTTGTATCTCCTCTGGGTTTGTTCTACATACTTTTATCATGTGACAGTGGTGCTGCTCCTTTACATCCACGTTTATCTCCCTATTCCCTCCCTTCCCTTCCTTTTAGACTTCTTAAAAGCTATCAAACAGTGGGTGTGTAACCCACTGTAACAGTGTATGGCCACACCAAATGAGTGTTGGCAGCATTGCTAATATGAAATCTTTGCTAAATGTTTTTCACATGCTACATTCTTTCTTGTATGTTCAGTGTAAGTGAACCAGCAATAATCTGTCATAAACGCCCCAATCCAGTCTCATTTAACTGAACAGTAAGAAACCACTGTTTCTTCAACACTTTACCCTTCCTGAGCCTGAGAAACTACTGGATTTTCCTCTGTACAATAGGGATAGTATTGTACTCAACCATCAGCTTTGAGAGGAGCCTTGTCCTGAAGAATTCAGTCTATTTAGACAAGACAAAAGATTATAGGGAAAACTGAGGCACAGAAGGGATGTGACCTGTACGGGGTCTTGTTGCAGGTCAGTGGCAAAACCATGGTGAGAACTCGTGTGCTGTAGCTGTTGCCTCATGGCCAGGTCAGGCAGCGCTCACTGTGAGCTGCCACTTCCCAGGCACTCCTGATAATCAACTTGCAACATCTGTACTGAAGGTCAAGCTTCTCATTGGCTCTGTGGGTGGTGCTGTCATGTCTGTTCTTTCAGTTCGTCGTAGAATATACAGCTTCACATCTCTTGGGCTTGTTTCTAAACGTCATTATAAATTTGAAGACTAATTTGGAATGAGAAAATGTGAATTTGTAGAAGTATCTTACACCAGATTATAATAAGTGGGTCATTAAGCTGTCATGGTCTGTCGTGTCTGTGGGACTTGAGAGACCTTTAATCAGCAGATTATTGACACTACATGGCAAACAGTCTGGCATGGAAATAAAAGTTCATGACCTTAGGAATTGCTAATAAAAGCTCCTGATCCAGGTTACTGCTGCTAAAGAAAAAGGAAGGTTTGCATATATTTTTTTTTTTGGCAGTTGTTTTTATTGTAAGGTCAGTGAAATGTGAAGAAAGCAGTGCCTTGTAGTTCAGGCCCAGGGCTTTTTAAAGCAACTGTATCTTTGCACTGCTGCTAATGTTCAATTTTGCTAAGCATGCAACAGTTTCCATACATTGCGCTGTAATCCTCTTTTTCGTAGTTTTGTCTTCCAAAGTTGTTTCAACTTCCTTTGACATAAAGATTGAAACAGTATGTGTGTAGTTTTAGGGATTTATTTGTTTAATGGTAGTAAACTCTTACACATGTTTTACGTGCAGTACAGAAGTTGCAGTTCAACTGTGTCTGTCTTTGCATGTGTAAAACTGATTAGCTCTCGCTTTGCACCTTCTCTACACATCAAGACAAAATGTATTTTCCTTGGCACCCCTCTCCCAATTAAAGGTATGAGAGCATCTAAATTAGAGACATTTCAGAGCCCTTCTCTTAAAACAGCCATGTTATTTCCCCTGCCCCAAGCTCAGTGCCCTGGGATCTTGGGAAATGCAAACCAGAACTGAAAGGAGCTCCTGGATTGTGTGTGAAGTGTAGTAGCTTTGGTGCAGACTAGAAGTACAGGTGGCCACAGTTAGTTCAGCTCCCCCGGAATTCCCACTGCAGTGCCTTGTCCTTATGCATTGCCATATTCTGTGTTTCATACCACACTGAAAATTAAAACTGATGTTTGGAAACAACGGTTCTCAAAAGAAGCTACAGCTTTAGTCCTGAGTGCCTGTAACTGACCATAAAAAGTGAATAAACCCAACAGAACTGACCATGCTCCTTTGTGGTAAAAAAATTCTCTTAGGATTTACAGAAGAAATTAATAATTGCTGAAAGTTTTTTTTCTTATATTGTTTAGACTTGTTGCCAGTGCTCCTGCCTGTGCTCTCTTATTTTGAAGGAAAACGTGTTTGCAGTTAATTGACCTAATCTCCAGTTTGCTGAATTTAGTAGAGATAAGATTTTAATAATGGAAAGGATAACATATTAATAAAAGTAGATAATGCTTTTGAGCCGTAGCTGAAACTTTGTAAGAAGGTGCTGTAGTTTTAGTTAAATGGGAAGGATTTTTCAGTGATGCACATTTCATAGCACTATGTAATTCGAAGCATGGGGACGACCTCCGTCGAAGCTGGATGGGGGACAGACTGTCCCTGCGGGGCTCGAGACCTGCCAGGAAAGAATTCGGGAGACAGGAGATGAAAGGTGGACACGGGCCGGAACTGCTCTCTCCGTGCCTGGGTTTTACCCACTGGAGGACCACGGGCTCTGCGTCTTGCCAGAGCGCTCAGCCTTCCTCCGCTGTCCGACCGAGCTCACGCCCAGGGGAACCACCGCAGCGCTGCTTTTCGGAGCACTCTTGGAGCTCTTTGGCAGCAGCCTGGGAGCTGCCGCCACGGCCAGCCCGGGGATTCCTTTCCCGGAGCCGCCGCCGCTTCGCGCTCTGCCCGCACAGAGCGCCGGGGCCGCCCCTGCGCTCCCACCCGAACACGCGGCGGCTGTGCCGGAACCGAACACGCTCCGGCATCGCAGCACCACAACACTGCCCTGGAAGAAACAGCCTTCCAGGTTTTGTTTGAACTTAAGGGGCAGGGTGGTAACCAGCTAATATTTTTTGCTGTTGATTTTTTAAAATCTTTCTAGTAAAATTGTTATTTTACTTTCTTCATTCAGAGTCCTTGTAATTTTTTACCTTCTCTGTATTGTGGGCAGGGAAATAATAAAATGAGCGTTCATGTCATTACAGGTCTTTCCTCCCAAATATATTGTCGTTAAACCAAGGCAGAAGGCTTGAGTTGCAATGATAGCCTAACTCAGTGATCTTTAATGAAATATGTATTAAATATTAGGTGTTAAACTGTTCAGGAGAAATACTACACTAACTAGGTGTTTTTCTGTGACTTCTAAAATACAGTAAAAGAGCTGATTGCCATAACTTAGGGTCGTTTTTTTTCTTTATCTCCACTGTAACGGCATCAATCTATTGCTCCCAATCGCTCTTTGTGGAAGATCTATGGGATTAAAAAAACCACACTGAACAATTTCATTGAAGTGTGTCCTATTTTTGTAATTTGGTGTAAGGATGTACAATATTCACTCAGTAATAATTCAGTGAAAAAGTCTGCTTGCTAATTCAATAAACACTTCTCGATCCTTCTTACTATCCATGTTGCAGCCTTTCTTTTGTGGAATGGAATTGGCCAATTGATAGGAAAGGCCGATGGAAATGAGTTTATCTGTGCTGTGGAACACGCAGGTTGTTCAAAGAATAGTCACTGCAAAGTAGATCAGGAATAATTTGTCTGGTGTGAAAACTTTGGTGACTGAGCTCATACATGTTTCTAGTAAAGCCCTTGTTCTTGTGCGACTGGAGAGGTGGTGGGGACATGAGGTTGTTTCTGTATAAATGTCTTTTTGGCAGCTCTTTTTTCAGTAGAAGAATACAAAAATATTCTGATCAATATGAAAACATTTATTATAGAAGTGTATCAAAGTTGTGATTCTGAATTGACTGATGTCTCTCATTACCCTAAAAGACTGTGTTCAGGGAGGAGAACTCTTGTACAAAGTTCTAAATGTGTGCTTGTGGCCAGTATATACATACATGTATTCCTGGTGATTTATCTGCTGTATTATGGCCTTTCTTACACATACTGTGAGTAATGGGATGGCTGGCTTACTCAGGAATCCCTCAGTGACAGGATTTGGAAGAGTGAATTAGGTAGAAAGTGTCTGTCAGAGCTTAAGCTGAGCTCTTAATTGTTTCGCTCCTGTCAGTTGAGATTGACCCACAGAGCAGCTGTCCCCTTGCTTTGGTGCAAACCTCCAGTGTTGTCAGTCCTGGTTTGTGGAAAGGCTACACAGAAATGCAGTGAAGTAGTAAAAAAAGACTCTTCTGTTGTTTGCTCCAGTGCATAGGACACACTGTGGGGCTGCTTGGTTTGTTCCCACAGTTATTGTTGGTTCATATGGCAGAAATAGGAAGAGCACCAGGATCTTTGTTTAACCATGTGTTACATTGATCAGTGAGGTTGTTGAGAAAGAAATCAATATATTTAATAAGCATGTATGAGTGTCTTAAGGCCCTTAAACTGGATGAAATTATTTCATATTTACTGGGGGCCAAGAACTGAGGGAATCCTGATGAAAGGAGGGGAATCTATATTCATAGTACATCTTTTTTTCTCTAGGGAATTTGTGATCTGTAAGATGCCTTCATTTTGGAAGGGGGATAACCATTTGAAAAGTAAACTGTGAGAGAATACAAAAATACAGGTAGCTGTTCTCAGATGGAGAGGTAAAACAATTTCATTTGTAAAACTGATTGCTTGCAGTTTTAAGTAACAGAAAATCTGGTAAGGTCAGTGGGCATTGTCATTAAAATGTGTCTTTCTTGAATAAAAAATAGCTTGAAAGAGGAGATGGAGCAGTTGGCTTCAAATGCAGTGGTACTATTTTTAGCCTTCTGATTCTGTGATGTGAATTAATGGCAACTGAATTAAGAAAAGCTTACCAGTTTCCCATTATGGTTTTGTGCCCACTTCTGGGTTTTGTCTACAAGTATGGTAATAAATTGTTTCTCTCTTAAGTCAGATATTAATTAAGGACATTAGCAATAATTATGGGGAGAATTTTCAAAGGCTTGTAGTAGTTCTTGGGTACTCTTAAAGTCAAAAGGAAAATTAGAGGGAATTGTGCCACAATTAAGTATGTTTGTATATCCTGATTGTTGTGCATTTTTTGCCTGGAGAACTAACAATTCCTAATTTTTCAAATATTGAAAAAAAAGAAATTTAGTTGTATTTCATGCTTTTGGATAGACAGATAGATGCAGTGTCTTATGGGGACAGACAGTCATCTCAGCCAGCAGCCAAAACTAATCTCTCTTAGTCACTGGAACGTTGTGGAGTGTGGGTTTCTCCTTCTGCTGCTTCTTTCACAGCTCCAGCCTCCACAGGGCCTCAGAGCTGATCAGAAGCTCTTTGTTTGTGCATAAATGTGATTATGTTGGTTGAGAGTGCAGGGGCTCGTTTTACAAAATGGGGCTTGTGCGTTCTTGTAGCAGCCTCAGACATCCATGTCGTGTGGGAATTGTGTAGGAGAGGCACGAGTAGGAGCACTGAATGAGTTGGTGATAGACCACACTGACAATGTAGAAATCTATGGGATAGATTTGTTGTCCTGCATTGTTATATAAAAATCTTACGTATTGACTGTAATGGCAGGGCAAGGTAACAACTCCATTCCTTAATTTGGGGCATATCATTTCAAGGCAAACATGGTTTTTCCTTCTGCTCCACCCGAGGCAAGACCCAGTAGTGCTAATTACTGTATTAACTGAAGGAGAGACAAAAAGCTATTGGTGATGTCTCAGTCTTCACACACACTGTTCCCCTTTCTCTTTGGTGCCCTGAGGGTGACTGCTGTAGAGTATAATTGTTTGATTTGGTGCATCCAGAGAGAGAGAGAGAGGATCTGACACGCCACCCTGCACTCAGTTGTTCTCTGCCCGTTTGGCAGCGACAGAAACCAAGCAGAGGTCATGTGAGTGCAGCCAGAATAGCGTGGCAGTGCTGGGAATGCTGTCATATTACACTGGGCTCCTTTCATGCCTTCTGTCTGAATAGGGGTCAGCACTGTACCAAATGTCATGGAATTAATTGGTGATTTTTATGCAGACACATCTAAATGGGATGCACTGAGGAACCCACCTCATGCATGAAACGGCATGTTGTGCTTTCAGGGCAGGTGGGAAAGGCTGACCATGATTGTTGAATGAAAGTTCAAATGAAAGTGGTAGTGACTTTGGAGCAAAGCAATTATGGGTCTGATCCTAGGAAAGTGTTGCCTGCTGTTTGTGTGACAGGCCAGATGATCTGCCGGGGAGACCAGAAGTTTAGCAGTCACTCAGGGAGCTGCTGAAGACACGTTCACTAATAAGACCACCTGACACTGTAAAGTTAAAGGTTGTAATCTTGTTCTTCTGTTGGTGTGTTTGCATTTAAGTGGACACTCGTGGGGATGCCTTGTCTCCATGGCATTGCTGGGGCTGAAGGGCAGTTAATCAATATGCAGTTTTATGCTGACATGTCCAGCTACTTACTAGGTGTTATGGGTCCATGTACAGAAATCCTGAGAACTGCATTTCCTTGCTGAGTGTTGCTGGGGTGCAGCAGAGTCTCCACAGAGGAGTTAGAATCCATATGCTCTAATTCCTGCAGCTGGGCACTGCCAGTGGCAACGTGACATTTGAAAGAAGAGCCCACAATCATTTATCAGGCTACAGCTCTACTAGTGGGGCTGTGCTAGACCTTTGCAAAGATAATGGAATTGAGGGAAACTTAGAGAAAGCAATTAGATTCTTTCTGAGAATGTTTTCTTAAATGTCATAGAATTTATTTTGCCTTTCTATATTCCATCACCTCACTAGCTCACAGATTGATGCATGCAGTTTCAAAGCTCTCTTCTGTTGTGTTCCCAGTGAATCGATTTGCAGCTTATAGCAGGTGTTTTCTTAGTCCTTAAGTATATGATGCTGAGTTTGGATTGTTAAATTCCATTCCATCTGTGTGTGCCATATGTTCAGCCCTCCTACTGTTCCAGTTTGTTTGGGATCACCTTTCTTCACCATGCTAAGGGAAGGACATGAGGTGCCAGGGGAGGATTCTTGCTGATGGCTCCACGGTCATGGTGGTGCCTGGTACAGCCGTGTCCTGCTGAGGCCTCTTCTTACTCTGCCTCTCTGTAGCCCATGCAGGGTTCGTTGCAGTGTTGGTGCAGCAGTGGAGGACCAAAGATAAAGCTCTTTCTGACTCCTAATGTTGCAGCTCAAATAAAAAAAAAATCTATAAGTATGAAAATACAATTAAAAGAAAATAATTCATGCTCTGAAAGGTTTCTTATGTCCTTCTAGTGGATGAACTACAGAACAGGTTAATGGGAAAATTTTCTAGGCTGGAAATGGAAGAGAAGGCAAGAAGAGCATTCTGGATTTTCCTGGGCATGTTAGTCAAGATACAAATAGTTTCAGTTGTTTCAAATAGGTCAGTAGATGAAATTATTGAAAAATAGGAAAAATACGTTTGATATTGGTTTTCCTTGCTCAATGAATTTTTTTTGTTTACATTTACTTCTCGAGAATTTGGAAGTGGCTTCCAAATATATTTGTTCTTAAGCAAAAGCAGGGCTGAAAGCTAGAAAATATATGTTAATTGTGGTTTCCTTTCCGAACCTTTCCCTGGGAAAATATGCCATTGCCTTTCAAGTTGTCTCCTGTCCTGTTGCCTGTGTGTTTGTCATGATTAGTGGCTGGAAAATGAAATTCTAACACTATTGCCTTCAGGTAAAACTTAAGCAGTGTGTTTCAGAGAGGGAAAAACTTCAAATAAGTTGTTTTCCTGCGTAGTGTTGTGCTTGCACTTTTGTGCTGCAGAATGTTTATTTTATCTTCTAGCATGGATTCAAATTGCAGTGCAGGCAGGGAGGTGTCGAAATTGATTTAGCAGTTTGATACTGTGCATGTTCTCCTATATGCTTAGGCTCAAGTTTCTACCCGTGCTCTACCAGGATACCTTCTTGACATTGATATTTTTAGCAGGAATTAATTGTCTCTGGTCAGCAGCTGAGCTACACCTTCTTTGCTGTATAAATGCATCATTAGAACTATCTGTTATCTGTAGTGTAGAGTTACTCCTTCAGAAAATGAAGCCTTTTAAGCAAAGTTGAAAAAAATGTCCTGTTTTGTGCTTTTCCCCTTAATTCTATCACAGATTCGTTAAAACACATTTCTTGTCTCTTCCTATCCTTGACTTTAAAATTTGTGCTGAGAAATCTGCTGTCAGAGGAGCTTGTGAGCCTTTCTGAGCCTCTCAGTCTGACAGGTCTGCTTGCTTTAACCCACTGCTATTGTGTGAGGTGCCCAACACATCAGTATTCCAACAAGATCTGGTGGGACTCTTAAAGGCAGAGTTCTAGACAGTCCTGCTGTCTTCCAGTTGATTAAGGCAGCTGTGGTGGATTTTGCCTGGAAGGCTGGAGTTGAGTCTGTGGTTTGCAGATGTCCCTTTTGAGATTCTATGCAGGGTGTCTGTTCCATGGGAAAACAGCTAAAGTTGTTTAATGAGTTTTACTGCTGGCATGCACTAGTGAAAAATAAATGCTTTCTTTCTTTCTCCTTTATAACAATGTCCAGCTGGGCATGGAAACTTACCCAGTATTCATATTTTTATGATTAAATGGCTGCTTTGTGCTGCTCATATACCTTGTGCCTCGAAACCCTTCTGGGGCTGTGCAGAAAGAAAGAAAATACTTATCCTGTGTAATGAGGAGTTACAGTTGCTGGACCAAGTTGGAATCATGGGTGAATGCATAAAGTCAAACCAAATCCTGTTCTCTGTGCATCATTGTTGGGGATTTTTTGGTGGTGTTTGTTCTTGGGGAGTTGTTTTGTGTGTTTTATGTTTTCTTTTTAACGATGGCTGCTGTTTGGAAACTGAGCTGTGATGTGAAGATTTATCATACTGGTGTTTCCAAGCCTGTCTTAAAAATGGTCTTGAGGTACTGTCCTCCTTGGTAATGACTATCCACATGTGCATAAGGTGGAATCTTAAAAACAGCTGCAGGGAGAAAATGAGATTATCTTGTTGGCACGTGCACTCTGTTGCAAGTTATCTTGGCAGTACCAGAACACTTCCTTCATCCAGAAAGAGTGGTAGGCAAAGACTGACTGTGAGAGCACAACTGTGCAGCACAAGGGTCTTAATGATGCAACATCACTTGTTTTTTATAGCTTTTTTCTTAGGGAGGCATCTGTATGTATTACTACTGCATTTCTATATCTCTCAAGGCATTTTCTAATCCTGATTTCCTACTGGGTGTTGTCAGAGGGATCAGCTGTTAGTGTTTGTGCAAAGCAGTGAAGGTTTGTACCAACAGTAGGCAAGGATAGTGCATGCATCAGGAACTATAGTTCATGGAAATAATGTAGTTCAGATTGGCAATAAAATTGGGAATAAAAGTTTGCACTTGCAAATGAGCATTTTATATGATGTAGGTGATACTGCTCATACTGTTAAGCTAAAATTATATAAGAGTATGCTCTGTTGTAGTGAACTGGAAATCTTCCAGTATAGCTCTGTTTCTTCAATTCTTAAAGCGAGTTTAATACCCTCCAATTAAATTGTGGTGATGGTGCCATAGAGATCTTCAGCACAAGTCTAGCAAAGGTGTGGGCAGCAAAACCACCCCAGGCTGCCCTATCATGGTAAGCAGCACCTTTACAGAGGGAAGAGGATTCTGTCTGTCTGTTTTATCTGCATGGTCAAGCCTCTGATGCCTCTTTTGAGAATGACAAATAATAGGGATGCTTTCGTTACTTCCTCTGTTTCATTTAGACAAATAGCTGGTTTATAGCTGCCTTTTTTTCCCCTATGCCAAACTGTGGAATTTTTGCCTAGAAATAAAACCTTCAGGTAAACAGCATTGTGAACATTTGTTGCCTCCTGTTTCTTCCATGTCACTTGTGTTTGAAATTGAAATCACAATTTTGTTTACTTTGCCCCCCGGAAATAATACAAAAATAGCTAACAAAGCATAGGTTGGTGTTGACTTAGGTAAAAATTTAAGCTTGCTTTTGTGAATAGCCCTGTGTAGTCCACATCAGGAGCATTCAGTAGCCTCTTGAGTTAGTGAGAAGCAGCGCCCTGCCAAAGTGCAGAGCTGAATCACCTTATTGCTGGAATAGGATTTCCAACACTCTGGTTGATAGACCTTCTGGTGCCTCTGGAAGTTGTGCTCAAAGGTCTGTAGAACCATTTCTGATACATAATCTGATTTTTTTAGTTCTGGGCAGTTACAGTGTAATACAGAGGAAATGTTGATAGTGACTAAAAATACTGCTGTGTTTAGAGACATTTCCCTTTTGCAGTGACTGCAAGGTTCAAAGTGGTGAGGAATTTTGGTCAGTATTTGCACAACATCTGCCTTGTAATTGGACTTTGTGCATCTGGATTGCTGGTAGTCAATGTGTGTGGGTATTGGAAAATAATTTTTGATACATGTCTAAATAGCATTTTGATTTTTTTGGTTTTGCCACGTTTCTCTGAAAAGCCGAGGCATACACACTGCTGGTCTGACGGCTGAGGTTATGCTTTTGTTTGTGTTGACAAAGTAGCGCTGGTCTCTGTACACTCCTGGCTGCATCTCTGTAAAGTGAAGAGTTACAAGGCTATCCAATAACTCTTAATAAACCTACCACAGCCCTTCTAGTGTCTGCTTTTATCCTGCATCCTTCAACAGTGGGTGCTATGACTGTTAGAAGTTGATTTTCTTGATATATTAACACGTGTCGTATACACGTGTGTTTGCCATTATAGAGTTTATAGTTCTGAGTCAGATTTGATTAAGGGAGAGGTGTGATAGGCTGTGAAATCACATCATGTCAAGGTCAGGATTTGGGACACCTGAACTTGGCTTCTGGCATGTTATTAAATTGCAGTGACTCACTTTCTACCTTTTCAAGCTGTGGTTTCTTCATAGGTATCAGTTTCTTTGTAAATAGTTTTATACATATTGCTGTGAGGGACCCTAAAAAAGTAACGAGGAATAAGCATTTGGTGAAGATGCAATAATGGAATTTGGTAGGAGAAGTTCTGTCTGCACTTGCAGGTTGGGTGTGTGCTTACCATTTGTTTGATGCTCATTCTTTTGTGTGCTGCTTGTTTTTTAAGTAGAAGGAGAGCCACATTACATCGTGTGGCTCAGGTTTGTCTGCAAACCTGGTGGTGTTCACTTGCCTCCCTGTCTTCTCTGTCTCATATTTCCCTTATCCTCCATATGCATTTGCTTCTCTGCAAAGTGAAGAGAGTGACACTCTGAGTCTATTGAAACAGCCTGGGAAGTGGCAGCTTTTGTTATTGGGATAGAAGACTTTGGGACTCCCTCTTTGTCCCTGTCTCTGCTCTGTGCGTTCCCAGAAGGAAATGCTGAGCACTCAGTGTATCATGCTGTGTTGACAAACCCACCTGTTTGTGTTTCCTGGCTCTGCACTGTCGCTGTTCTCAGCCGCTGCAGTCAATTGTGCAGGCAGCGCAGTTGCCGGTTTGTTACTGAGGAAAAAAACTGGCTCAGATTGTTTGTTTGCTGAATCAAATGCGGGAATTGGATGTTACATCTTTACTGCTCGTACCTGAAATAAACGAGTGTTTGTGTATCAATTTCCGAAGGAGAATTGATGATATGTTGTTTAGTTGTGGTGGGTGGTTTTGGGTTTTGTTTGTTTAGCTTTTGCTTTTAGTGGAAAAGCAGCTTCAGGAAAAGAACATGAAGAAGAATCATGCTGGGACTGTGCCTAAATAGTCTGAAGCTCTGTAGGGTGGTTTGGGGTGACTGAGATTGGCACAGTGACAGGAAGAGCTCAGCCAGAGGAGGTCTGGCTGTGCCCTGGGGCTGGAACCTGCCCTGGGCAGCAAAACAGGCCTGGAAAATGACTCATTTGCAATACTGCCTCCAGTCCTTTCTCTTCATCCCAGCTTGAAGCAAAAATGTTTTCTTTGCCTTTATACCTTTTCTAAACTTACAGGCCAGAACAAGACTTATGTTTTTGCGTTGTCAAGTCACCAAAGAGAAATTATGAGTGTACTGAGAGAGGATGTGGAATTCAGGTTTAGTTTTTTCCCCCGAATTATCTTATTTTTATTTTATACTTTTCTACTGCCTGTGTTTGTGTTTTAAGCCCCTACTGCTTTAATGCACTGCTACAGCACCACTTACATAATTTTGGAGGGTTTTAAAATTAGAAACTGACTTCAGGCATAGAAGCTGGAGTGGAGAGGACTGAGCCAGAGATGAAACAGTATTGATGAGGAGAACAAGACTGGATAGGAGAAATAGATGTACACAGAGCACTTAATATAGTTCAGAACTGAAGGTGGGGAAGAGTCCTTGGAGAGGCACGTGCAGCAGAATTTCTCGATCTTTCCACGGTGTCTTCTGGGCTCAGAAAGAGCAGAGAAAGAGAGTACTGTGAAACAAAGACCAATAGAGAGTGTAAAGAAGAGTAGAAGAGAAGGAATAGGGCCTGTCCCAGATGATTGTACCAAGTGACAGTTAATGGATGTGTCTTGTTACTTCAACTCTGTCGGCTTTTTAAATGTTTCTGTGTGGTAGTGGGAGGCTACCAAGGACCTTAATGGTTTTTGATTTTGTATGGGCAAAAAAGGTGCTGGTTTTAGGATAAGCTAGATCCTGTAGAAACAAAAATGTTGAACTCCCAAAAGCTTTGATAGAAGAATTTAACGAATGACTGCAGTGAATAAATTTTATGTTCTTTAACATAAATCTGCTCCAGATGAAGTATTTTCTTTACACATCAGGACCTGAATTTAAGAGTCTCAGTGTGCATTTGTAAAGAGTTAAATTTATTCTATCAAGGCTTGAGGGGAGTTGTTCAAAAGTTGAAGCAGGGGAAATAGGATTCAATCCATTCTCCTTTTTCTGCTTTCCAGTATATCAATTTCTATGGACAAGAGGAGAGGGACTTCAGTCTTTAGGGACTCTTACTCCAAGCTGATTGGCAGTGCTTACAATTACACCACCACAAAGCAATAAAATAAATACACAAGAGCAACAGTAACAGAAAGCAGATGTCTTGCCTTTACAATTAAAGAACTGGAGAAGGCCGTAAGACAGGCCTGGCAATGGACTGTGCATTGGGATGGAGTGTGTCTGTCTTGCTTACTTGTCAAAATGGAAACCCCACACTGGTGGAAACAAAACATACATTAGCAGCCATAGTATCTTGCTTTGAAAATTTGGGTCATATGTGCTTAATTTTTCATTAGAAAACATCATGCCAAGAGTCCTGCAAGGTGGAGCAGAGGGCTTTTCTCATTGGGTTCTCATGTCTGTTTTTCTACTTTGGGTAATTTTATAAGATCAGTCAAGTCTCTGCTTTAGCTGAGCAAGTTTTGTGGAAACTGGGATATTTTTTCCTTCCACACTTATGTGTTTTGTATCAGGAGGGAAAAGGTATTACTGAGACAGTTATCTGTGAAATATAGTTTAATGTTTTTAGAGGCTGCATATAAAGTGGAAATATATTTGACATCTTGTAGTCTGTATCTGAATGTCACTGTGAACTAAAATGGTAATTAGTCACCTACAGAGCATCTTCATTCACTGACTGTTGTACCTGGAGTTTTTCTGCGGGTAATGTCTCAAGACAAACAAGAAATGGGCTTTAGAGGAATGCATTCTTTGTAAGCATTAGCATAGATGTGTAAATGTATGTGGATGCTTTGAGCAGTTTGCCTCTCCTTTTGCCAGCACCTTTCTTTAGCTACATGAAAATGAAATGCTGTAACAGTTTGTGTTGAGAATGGAAAAGTGATTGAAACTGGGGTGTGTGGTAAAACAAACAAGGGCAGACATCTGGTACCTTCCTTCCATGTGATCCTGGCTCAGACAAAAGCTGCAGGGTTGAGAGGATGTCCTACTTGTTCCTTTTGAAAGAATGCTAGCTGACATATTTTGAGCAGAGTACACATCAGTGGCATGAAGGGGAGAAAAAAACTGTGTGAAACTTCGTCTTAACTTCTGGCTTGGTGCTCTTTCTGTCAGAGCTACTTAAAAACAAGCAAGTGACAAAACCACCACCAAAAGCCTCTGTGCTATGACACAGGCAGAGCTCCTTTTTGCCCTGGCTTAAAAAGCAAAAGGACTGATTTGGCATAAAGAACTTTAAAGAAAGCAGTGAGTATTCTGACTGAAATATCTGAGTCTGAGCACAGAATGCTGCAGAGGAAATGCTTGGGGAAAAATTGTTCATCTGGGGTTTTGGAGTCAGTTAGGACCTTGTCAGCACTGTTTTATATATGTCCAAAGCTCAGAAGTGCTGTGTTTCCCTGACTGTATTTCAGGATGTGAAATACTACACTTCGTGTCCTGATCACCGCTGTGCTTGTCAGTAAAACCCTGTACCTTGTATTGAACCACACAGAAGGAAATCTTGCTCTGTGAATAACCTACAGCACTTTGTCATGGAAGAAACACCAAAGTGCCCGCAGGAATCCTGATAGATCTCCTTGCTAACAGCCCTTGCTAACATTGTACACAGAGTTCTTGTGGCACCTCCAGGGAAGGGCAGGCGGGAGGTTTTCACACTACCAAAAAAAGTGCCCTTGCAAGTAAGCTCTGGTTCTGAGCTCTGATAATTCTGGCAGGCTTCTGCTGGTGTCCTCGTGTTGTTACAGGGAAGGTGAAAGTAGGTGGTGGCACTAGAATTCCACCTCTCACAAATCAAGTGTAGCCACACTTGTATTCATGCACTGTTTTATTCACGTGGCACATTAACCAACCTCTTCCTGCTTGGCTTGCCGCTGTCATCCTTTGGGTTGAAAACTGGTGCCAAGTTGTTTAAGAATGTGAGCGGAGATGAAAAATTCTGTATGTGAAGTCATGTCTGATCACTCTACAATTAAGCTCCTCTCAAAGGTTTTCTGGCATCTGTGTTAGTGTTTGCCCCAGCAGCCTCTAAATGGGTGCTGTGCTGGATGGGTCCCTTCCAACTCAGAGTAGTCTCTGTGTGTGATTCTGTGTACGATGCTGCAGCCCCAGCAGCAGAGAATCCTTTTCCTTCGGGCAGGCAAGACAGGGACTAAGATGTGCAGCTGGAAACACTTCCTGATCAATTAACTTCTGAAAACTGCACATGAATTTTACAGCAGGGTAACAGTCCAAGTACTGCTGCATGTTCCACTTTTAAGTGCATATAGTCTTTATGGAAGAGAAATTTGAACACATTTGTTTTATGTTTGTGACTAGAAAACCTATAGCTGAGAAAGTACTACTATGCAAGTTTTTTTGTAAGACTAATATGCCAGAGGAATGTTTTAATATTCTCCTGCAAATTATTATATAAAAAAGAAAAGTATCAAGATTTTACAAGCTCTGTACCAGGTTCAGTGACCATTTATAGTTAGGCCAAATGGTCTGTGGAGAATTGAGACTTTTTTTTGTTAAGTGTTTTGTAGATGATGAGGCAAACTTCAACCTTGTCACTGCTCAGTGGAGTCATTTAGTGGGTATAAATTAATTAGAATTTCCAGACGTAACTGAGATTATGTTTATGCCATCTCACCATCTTCCCACATCCTTCAGATGTGAAGAGATTTTCTTTATGGTTACAAGCAAGCAAAATACGACTGTCTTGGAGAGATCTACAGAAAGGCTGCGAGATAATCAGGATGTGCATCCAGTTTTACTTCTGGTTCTAAGAGCAAAAATACAGAGGGATTTTTGCTAAGCACTTCCAGATATTTTTAGGCTATACAGAGGTTTCTTTCATAATTGTCAAGAAAATCCAAAGTTAATCCTGGTGAGAGGTGTAAGTCTTCTCATGAACAGCTGTCTCCTGCCAGTGGGGATTACTGAGAGCGTTCCTGAGTGCTCTATCGCCATCTCAGGCTGTGTTTCTGCAAATATGGGTCTTCCTAGGGCGTGACTGTGGGGGCTCAGGTCAGTGATTTTTTTCTGATTATAGTCTCTCACTGAGCGACAGCATTACAAACATTGAGCCAGAAGCTGCATCAGAATGACATTCAATAGCTATGGAGCCTCTGTTATCTTTTTTTTTCTGAATGCCATCAAGCTTTTGATTTCTGCAGCATCCTGTGATAGAGTTCGAACCTTTTTCTCCAAAGGGATCTTGTTCATTGTTCCTGTTTCTTCATCTGCTCAAAAGGCATTTCTGTTTTAGGATATGAAGGGTACTGAGCAGCAAGCAATTCTGTGAACCTCTTGGAAACTCTGAGAACTCGGTTTTCTCTTTTTTTTTCTTGACAGAAGCTTGGCAATCTCAGGTTTTTAGGTGCTTCAGTTTAGTGTAGTACAGTCTGGTTACCCAGTCTGTAAAGGGAGATGAGCTTGTCCTGGCTTGAGACCCTGGAGTCTAAATCACCTTTTCCAGCCCATGAGGTAATCTTATCTTTAAGTCTCAACTTCTGACGAAGGATCAGAACACTTGACTAGATTAAGTTTATAAAGCTGGTGGATCTGAGCCAGACTTGCAGCTGATGTGTGGCTGTAAAGATACATTTGTATGCACTGATCAAATTATTTCAATTCTTCTTTTCCACACTTGGGTTCAAAGCCATATTAAGCTATTTGCAAAACATGTTTTGTACCTCTCTACAAAGTAACAATTTGTCACTTCCAAATGCAACTTATGGATTTTTATAATACTGTAGATTTTTTCCCCCCTCAACTCCTGTTCTTTCAGCTGTGGTGCCTTTGGCTGTGTAAGAAAAAAGGAAAGGAGAATATTACTGCAAAAAAGAACTGCATTAGTTTGAGAGATTTGGAAACTTGAACAGCTTTATCTTAAATTTCAAATAGTCACTGCAGTCAGGAGCACTGCACACACTTTTCTGGCAAGCTCTATAACCACAATAATAAAGCAGTCTTGCTGCAGGTAAGATGACCTCTCTTGGCTCAGGGAGTGTATCACAGGAGGCTGTGCTGGCTTCCTCAAATCCATGTCTTGGACTTATAAAAATTAAGGCTGTTGAAATAAGACCTTCTTGACCAGTAGTTCTGTTTTTCCATTTAGGAAAAACTTCCATTTATCTTGTGTTAAAGTGCAGCCAAGTCGGCAACATTTGAAGAATGCTGACTTGTAGTATTGTTTAAATTTGCAGTCATGGCTCTTCAAGTCCAAGAAAAGAGGTTCATTCCCAGTGTGCATCGTCCTTTGGGTAACTAGCAAAGCACACTTGGAGGAGAAAGTCACAGAAATGCCATGGGTGTTAAGGATCTTCAGGGCATTGCAGGAAACATATTCCACTTGATACTGGTTATGCTTTATAGTACAAAGCTAAAATTGCCCCTTCAAAAAAAATGCATGTAGGGAAGGAAGAATCTTTCTTCAAAACTGTTGAAATAATTTCTGGGAAAGCTTTGAAACTTTATGTTCCTGCCTCCTCCCAGTTTTCAACAGAAAAACACTTTCTTGTCCTGCTTTGCAAAAGAAAAATCATTATGATACTGAACTGTTTACACAGGTCTTAAGAGAAAACATACTTATGTTCCAGAATGAGTCTGTACGGTGCAGTGTGGAGAAACCACAGGGAAAACCAGAATTTTATGTTTGAGCAACAACCCATGACATGCTCTGAAACTGGAGTGAATATAGCTTTGTTTTCAGTTGGTGCTTAGGCTTTAAAAACCAGATATTCAAGTTGGACAGATGGACATTTAGTGATGTGCTCAGACATTTCCTATATGGTTTTTAAACATTTCACATGGTAGCTACTGTATCATGCCAGATATGCAGTAATGGTGTCGGGAAATGGAATGCTTATTCTGCCTGTTTTGTTTTGTGTGGAAACCCTGTAGATTTGGAGGGAAGTGGTGCACTCTGAATTATTCAGTGGAATGGAGAATACAGCGATGTAACAAAATTCAGAGTGCTGTCCATTTTCCATAATGGAGGAAAGAGTATCTTTTGAGTCCCTTGGAGGAGAAAGGAAATGTTAACTTCCTTTATGGTATACAGAAACACTCAGTATCAGAAAAGTTATGTTGGCTTCAGGGCTTTTAAAAATCCTAAGTCTTTCAGACTGGTATTGTTTTTATTATTTTTTCTCCCTCAAAATCATAGGTAATTTTCTGAGAACAACTTTGCTGAAACTTACAGCACATGTGTGTTTAGGACTTTCTTTCAATCACTTTCTTTCACTGGGAGAGCACTGTGAGGGCAGTTGCTTTGTGCAGGTGGTGGTAACACAATAGTAAAATAGTGTGCTGCTTGATCGTAGAGTCTGCCTTGAATCTGACAAGCTCAAGAAGGACCTAACTTGCTCAATACTGATAAAGTGACACTTACTGCACTTACTATGTATGTATATATGTATGTATCTATCTGTCTATCTATCTGTCTGTCTGTCTGTCTGTCTATCTATCTATCTA